>CM035407.1:214366970-214381970 GCA_020310875.1 Ceratopteris richardii | reverse complement strand
TTATCCACTTTATCTTCTCAGTTAGAGTCTTTTAAAAAAATGAAAGAAACTCCTATAGGTTTGAGAATGCGGTCAAAACGAGTAAAACCTTTTTTAGATTTGACTGAAAAATCTGGCCAGAAAAAGAAAAGAATGAAAATTGTTAGAGATCATGTGACAAATGTGCTAGGTTTCAATATGTCGAGCAGTTTTGAGCGCATACATTTCTGTAATGAAATTTTGAGTCAAAATGATGTTTTAAAACTATTGAAACTAAATGAAAATACATGCTTGAAACGCTTTGTTTTTCAAAAACTCATGACAGAAATGAATCTTTTACTAGAACCACCTCAAATTCAAAATATTTGTGATAGTGTCGGAGTGAGTAGGAAAGGTTATAGAGCAATTTCAAAAGTTTGGTGTGAATTTTTAAAATTTAACAAAGTTAGAAGTTTTGGATTGCCTAGACCCCATCATGTAGGAAAGTTTCGGCTCTGCTTGAATAAGAAGATCACATCAGTATTTGGTGAATATAAACATATTCACGGTAACATGCCTTACGAAGTAGGAAAACAAAAGTTACATTTCACTTACAATGCATTTAACAACATATGGATAGATGTTATAAAACTTCAAACATACATGGTTCAGTTCTATAATATAAAAGAGCATGAATGTTCTGGTCTATTGAAATTTGTAATCAAACTTGATGAAGCTGAGCTTAAAAAACATCAAAAGATGGAGAGAATAAGCATTGCACTGATGAACAAAGCTTTGGACTATAGCCTTGGGAAATTGGATACTCCATCTCTCAAAGTACAATCAGAAATGGAGTTATGGTGGGTTGGCTGTGCTCAAGTTCCATCTGAGAGCCATAAAACACTTAAATGGTTATTCTCACAGCCAAACATTCCAAATGTTATCCAAGGGCATCATGCAGGAGAATTGTTGAATGTCAAAGACTACAGAAACTTTCAAGTTGAGTGGCATTTGAGTGGAGACCTAAAGACACTCAAATGCATGTTTGGTATAAGTGGGGGAGCAAATTCTAAATACCCTTGCTTGTACTGCATGCAAAGCCCAGGCACAAATGGATGGATTACTAGAGCTGAGGGTGAAGAGGCTCCTTCTAGACAAAATGTTATTCTTCATAACTACTCATCTTCTTCAATGATTTGGGATCCCATACTTCCAATAGCATTGACAAATGTACACATATGTACACTACATGCAGAGTTAAGAATCATTGACAAGTTGGTCCGTCTTCACTTGGATTATGCATATTCTATCAAGCCTATAACTCTTGCAGATGAATGGATAAAAAAATGTGAATGTCTTCTTTCAGAAATGGGGTTTCATGGTGGTGATGTTCATCTAAGAAAAGATCCAAAGCTTTCACAAAATACAGGTGATGTTTTACAGGATGTCTCAATGGGAGGTGCAAAAGCAAGGAGATTCTTCAGCAACCATGATGGCAAACAACTTAATGCCATGTGGAATTCATGGAAAACATTTTGTGAGGTCACGACTAATGTAAAAAGCAAACCAGAAATAGCAAAAAAGAGAATGGAGGTGTGGGTCAAACTAGATAATCTTTTAAAGATCATGAGGCAGCAGGTAACATCAAAAAGTTATGTGACAGATTTCAGAAAGGCGACCACAGAGCTTATAGAAACCATCATAGAGGCATGGGGTGCCAAAGACATAACATACTACTTGGTGAGCTCCAAAGATATTTTATTCAATTTATTTATTTTTAATTGAAATAAAGATCTAATGAAATTCTTCTGCTTTCCAGCATATTCTTCTTGTGCATGGTGCATTCTTTGCAGAAAAAGAACCACTTGCCATGTGGAACACCCAAGGCATGGAAAAATCTCATTATCAAGCAAGGACAAGCTTCTTTAGGTGTACAAGGAAAGGAGGAGGAGTAACAAAGAGCAATGCCTTCAGAGAGCTTTTTGATTGGTTCTTTAGAAGACAATTACAAAGGACCTCTCCTCTTTTCAAAGCAACATTTGTCACTAACAATGTGCATTTCTGAGCTTGGGCTCATGCACGTTCACTTCCCTATATTGACACTCAGAGGAATATTGGACACGTGCCGGTTCCTAAGAGATTACCATGCTGATTGACATAGACCATTCACCAGTGCTACTGTTCCATACTGATTCAGGAAATACTGAGAATTGAATTGCTTTATATTCCTTGGCAAGCAACATCGTGTAACTACACCAAGCTGAGTTTCACATATTCTCTTTAGCTCACCATATGCAGGAGTCTTCTCCTCCAGAACTACCTTGTGCAGATATCTCCTTGGATGCTCTGGTACATGAAGTAGTTAAGCATCACTCAAGTTGCAGACCTTCAAGCTCTTTAGAAGACAATTACAAAGGACCTCATGCCAAATATAATCAGAAGGATATGGCTATCTCCAGACAAATCATGTATCAATATCACAAACTGAAAAAGACCACATTTCAAATAGAGCTTTAATATTTGCACTGTCTTTTATTTCTTTGAGAAATAAAAGATGTCATGTATGTACATTTCATGATGTATTATGCTTTGAAAAGAAATATGTCTAGTACCATCAGATGACTTTGACCAGAGAATCAATAACAATTACACCAAAAAAATTTGCAATGTCTTATATCACATTGGGCAATTTCTGTATATGTACATTTGTTGAGTATAGAATTTGAAAAAATCAAGTCATTCCTTGAGCCTTTTGAAAGAGCTTGGCTCTGGCAAATCACCTCTATATCTCAGGAACTCTTTTCTCCTGTATCCAGCAATGCTTTTTAAATCTGACACCCCTGCAGCCATTGCATAGCTTGAATAACAAAGAAAGTACCCTGCCCTTGAAGCATTGAGTCCAGGGGCATATCCAAAAATTCTGAATGCAGTTGCTCTTTCAAGCAGTAAAACTCTGAAAGCATTAAAGGGTATTGGAGTAAAACCCATGTATTTTGATAGAGTCCTCAAGCAGAATAATCCAAAGTCTGGCTCCTCACTATAGTGCTTGTGAATAACACAAAAAGTGGCTGGGTCCAACTTTGGAAGATAGTGGATAATAGAATGAATATCCACCTTTGCTTTTCCTTTCTCTTCTAAGGCTTTTCTTGTTCCCTTGCCCCTGCCAAGGTAATTGTCTTCATCCAATAAAGTTAACTGTGATAAAAATGAAAAACATGGTTAGATGAAGTGCAGGCACACTTAAGGAAACATGTGAAGTAACTTGAAACTATTAGAAAGAAAAGCAAGAGACACGACTGATGCAAGCGATAAGGGTCTTCAGAGAAATTCAGATTGTCGTTATCGCTTGCATCGGTCGTCATCAATGTCTATTTGCAAACTGCCTAGAAACATCTAATGTTTGATAAATGAGGGGAATTCCCACAAGCAAGACATGTATAATCATTGCTGCATGCAACTCCTAGACACGACCGATACAAGCGATAAGGCCCAGCGGAAAATATCCGATGGGCCTAATCGCTTGCATCGGTCGTGATCCATTTCTGACACTTGGAATGGAGAACTTGGACAAATCTGATACAAGAAAGAGATTTTGCATTGGTCCCATCTCATATCCTTAACCTAAAGATCTTGAGAACATAGTTAACTGTATACCTTGATGTCATCTTCCTAAAGTCCAAACACGACCGATGCAAGCGATGAGGCCCAACGGAAAATATCCGATGGGCCTAATCGCTTGCATCGGTCGTGATCCATTTCTGACACTTCGAATGGAGAACTTGGACAAATCTGATACAAGAAAGAGATTTTGCATTGGTCCCATCGTATATCCTTAACCTAAAGTTCTTGAGAACATAGTTAACTGTATACCCTGACGTCATCTTCCTAAAGTCCAAACACGACCGATGCAAGCGATGAGGCCCAGCGGAAAATATCCGATGGGCATAATCGCTTGCATCGGTCGTGATCCATTTCTGACACTTCGAATGGAGAACTTTGACAAATCTGATACAAGAAAGAGATTTTGCATTGTTCCCATCTCAAATCCTTAACCTAAAGTTCTTGAGGATATAGTTAACTGCATACCTTGACGTCATCTTCCTAAAGTCCAAACACGACCGATGCAAGCGATGAGGACCGACGGAAAATATCTGATGGGCCTTGTCGCTTGCATCGGTCGTGATCGACTTCTGACACTTCTAATGGAGAACTTGGACAAACTGACACAAGATAGAGATTTTGCATCAAGCCCATCTCATCTCCTTTTCCTTTAAATCATGAGAATATATTTTACTACATACTTGACCTCATCTTCCTCTTCAAGTCCGAACACGACCGATGCAAGCGATAAGGCCCAACGGAGATTATCCGTTAGGTTGTATCGCTTGCATCGGTCGTGGTCATTTTCTCACTTAAAAAAATAGAGATCTCGGACAAAAACTTTAATTGATAGAATATATCAAACAACATACCTTGACCTCATCTTCCTCCTCAATGAGCTCTTTTGAGTCAATACAAATTGTTCCTTTGTCCTCAGCGACATCCAAGAATGAATAGCCACGTCCAAACGAGTATATTCCAAGTTGCTTCTGATGCTCATCAAACTCTTCATCAGCAAGTTTTGGCTTCTCTGAGATAGCTTTCTCAAAGCATTTTGAAAGAGCTTGTGATGAATCTTTGAATTCTTCATTAGACAAATCCAAATCAAGACGCAAAAATTCCTCTCTTCTTTCTCCATTCTTATTGATGAATCTCCTTGCAACTTCTTCTGCCTCAGCTATAGCTGCAAGACAGTAGTCCTCCCTTAGATTGAAAAGTTCCTGAATGTAAAATAGAGGTATGAACTCTTTCCCAGAGATAAAGTAAAAAGGTAGATTTGGGAGAAGTAGGGACTTCTCAGACACTTGAACTTCTTCACTTGGCTCCCTTATTGCAGTCTCTGCTTTAAAAGTGGCCACATCAAAATCTTTGACCTGCTCTTCTTCTGCTTGGAGATTGATCTCCTCAACAATCTCCATGACACCTTTCATAGTTTTTGAGCTAGCCTCAAGTGCCAGCTCTAAGCAAGGCTCGTCTTCATCATGAACATTTTCCTCCCTTTCAACTAAGATATGATCAAGCCATATCAAGAAAGCAATGTTTAAAGGGAGCAAGCAGCAGTCCTTTTCATGCTCTGGGCATAAATCAAGCTTCCCTGGCAAAGGGGATATCCTTCTGCATTTTCTTGTGATTTTAGCCCTATCTGTTGGATCCTTCCCAAAGATGTGAGGATGGACATAGGTTTTCTGAGAAATAGAAAGGATCCTCCCATCGACCAACCCCAAGAAAATCTCCCACTCATCCTTAAGAAAACTTTTCGAGTTCTCTAAGAGTTTTTCAAAATCAATTTCGGGGTTGAATATGGTCATTGCATCAGGAAAATAATCTACACTTAAACCCTCTTGAACCATGAAATCAAGAAGTTTCTCTGATGGAGAGACACTAAGGATCTCATTCATTACCTCCATCTAAGCTGCAGATTCTCTTGTATGTCTATTAGGAGAACACAACCGATGCAAGCGACTAGAGCGAATCAACGTAGGTCAAACGGCGAAAATCGCTTGTATCGGTCGTGTCGGCGACGAAAGAAAAATACACATGTAGGTGAGAAATTCTCTGAAGGTTGAAAATTTGAGTTTGTGAAGAAATAGGTATTTATAGGCGAGGAGGGAACAAACGGTCGAATGAGGTGGACCAATCACAGAGTGCCACGTGCCAACGTGTACGTTGCCCGATGCAACGGATAGATGACGTGGATCAATCAAATCATGCCACGTGGCAAAAGACGTTGGAATTCGCAACGGGTATCTGACGTGGACCAATCGGGGCATGCCACGTGGCACAACGGTCAACTCAGTTTTGGGGCCTATTTAAGCTTCCCTATTCATTTGCTTTTTTTTTTTTTTTGTCAACACTTGCCAAGCGTGGAGGTTCCATTGCCACCAAGTTTTTTGGCTACTTCACAATTTCTATAGAGTGCGCTCTCTCCGTAAGGTAATGTGGACACGACCGATGCAAGCGATTAGGGACATCCGAGATTTTTGGATAACCCGAATCGCTTGGATCGGTCGTGTTTTTTAAATAGCATCGTCCTTGATCATACCTTGCAAATTTTGGTTTCTTTTGTGTTGCTTGAGTATAACGCATTGTTACCTTTATTTTAACTTCTATTTATTGAAATATGATGATGAATTCAGGGACGACCGATGCAAGCGATGAGTGACATCCGGGCATTTACGGATGACTCTTATCGCTTGGATCGGTCGTGTCTCTAGTGAGGAGGGAAGAAACGGTCGAATGAGGTGGACCAATCATAGAGTGCCACGTGGTAAAGTGTACGTTCCCCGATGCAACGGATAGATGATGTGGATCAATCAGATCATGCCACGTGGCAAAAGACGTTGGAATTCGCAACGGGTATCTGACGTGGACCAATCGGAGCATGCGCGTGGCACAATGATCAACTCAGTTTTGGGACCTATTTAAGCTTCCCTATTCATTTCCTTCATTTTTTTCTGTCAACACTTGCCAAGCGTCGAGGTTCCATTGCCACCACGTTTTTAGCCTACTTCACAATTTCTATAGAGAGCGCTCTCTACGTAAGGTAATGTGGACACGACCGATGCAAGCGATTAGGGACATCCGAGATTTTTGGATAACCCTAATCGCTTGGATCGGTCATGTTTTTTAATATCATCGAGTCCTTGATCATAGCTTTCAAATTTTGGTTTCCTTTGCTATGATGAAAAGGAACGTCCGAGATATGGAAACCAAGACATTAAAGATGCTGCCTTGCTTACTATAAAGAAAAATTTGAACAGCCAGACAGAAGAGTCAGCTTCTCAAATCCTGGACATGCATGTGGGGATCTTTTTCGAGGAGCAGGACACCAGTGGGGGGTTTCGTGAGATATAGGTGTGGGAGGTCTCCATCAAAAAGGAGGAAGCGGGTTCTGCTAGTAGAGGATTTGAGAAGCTGCCTCTTCTGTCTGGCTGTTAAAATTTTTCTTTATAGTAAGCAATGCAGCATCTTTAATGTCTTGGTTTCCATATCTCGGACGTTCCTTTTCATCTCGTGCCTCTGATAGTGGAAAGAGTCATTGATTATAGTTTTCCAATTATCTTTATCTTAGTGATAATTGAGTGTTTTGCATTGTCAGATATTATTTATTGATATTTGATGATTAATTTAAAGACGACCGATGCAAGCGATCAGGGACATCCGGGCATTTCCGGATGACTGTTATCGCTTGCATCGGTCGTGCCTCTGATAGTGGAAAGAGTCATTGATCATGGCTTTTAGAGAGTAAGTTTTGACAGTGGAATATTCCACTTTTCCTAATTCCTTGCCTAAAGATTGATTTTTTGCAGAGTATGGCTAGAACCAAAAAGACAGCAAGGAAGTTGTACCCTGAGGGTCAGGACAAGAATGCCCAAGGGGAAAATGTCCAGGAGCAAAATTCCCAGAAGGTTCAAGCCAAAGTGCCAGACCAGCCTTCAAAAAAAAGGGTCAACTACCATGTTAAGTCTTTGAGGGAAATAAGAAGAGCCCAAAAGTCTGTGGGATTGTTGATCCCAAGACTTCCATTTATGAGAGTTGTCAAGCAGATCTCATCCAACCTCTGTTCTTTGATGAAGACCTCATCCTTTGTCAATGTGAGGTGGCAAACTCAAGCACTGCTATGCCTGCAAGAAGCTGCAGAGGACTTTGCTATTGATTTCATGAATGATGCCTACTTATGTGCTGCTCATTCTCATAGGGTAACTTTAATGGCGAAGGATTATGTTATTGTTTCAAGAATAAGATATAAGTTTGATAAAGCTCTGGTTCCTATTGATCACCACGACAAAAAGTTCTTCGATATTTTAAATATACCTCCAGCTCGAGCACCTAAAACAACAGTTGTCATTGAAGAGATCAACGCTCAAGTCACTCATGATCATGAGACTAGAGCTGCAGCAAATAGTGAGGAGGAGAGGAAAAAGCAGGGATTATTTACAGAGGAAAGTGCCATCTTAACCCAGATTCAAAAGTTCCAGAAAGCAAATAAAGAGCTCCTCAAGAAAGGAGATGGGCAGGTTATAGTTAATGTTGCAATGCCATGGCAAAGAGAATTGTTTCTTGACATTAGACCTGAAGATAACAAAATGTTGAGGGAGCTTCATCTTGAAATATCAGATAGTGTGGTCAACATTTCACTCAGGTATATCTAGAGGCCTTAAAATGCTTTTGTTTTGCATAATTTTCTAGTTCCTCAACTGCATTTTTATTTCTTGATTTGTAGGGTTCTTCTTCAACAATGTGAGGAAAAGGTTCAAAGAAAAGTATTTATTTTAGATCCTCTGGTGACACAATGTTTTTTACATAAACATGGAGATGCCAAGTCCTTTCTACGGGGTTTTACAGAAGAAGTAGAATGTGTAATTTACCCATACATTGAAAAGTAAGTATTCATCTTCATTTTGGAAACATATTTGTTTCATTTAAGAAAGTATATTTACATGCAACTCATTGACAGGGGCCATTGGAGTTTGATTATTGTGGACTTCAATGCATATCAAGCTCTTTTCCTAAATTCTCTTCCATCACAGCATGGGAATTGCAAAGTGTAAGTTACTATACATTTTGTTGTTCTCTATTTTAAAGCCATGCCCCGTTTTGATTTTCACTTTACAATGCAGTGCTGCAAAGCTTCTCAAGATGCATATTGATCAGAATTTTCCAGGAATAGCTAAAATGAATGAACAAAAGCAATTTGGATACAGCCAAATTCATGTGCCATTGCAGAGAGACTCAACATCATGTGGCTGGAGAGTGATTGCAAATGCTGTAAGATTCTTGGAAAGAAGGTTCTACAGTCCTGGATTGAATTTATCAGACTACCCAGATGCATGGATCATCTTGATCAGAGAGAGAGCAATAAATAGTATCATGAAACATGCAATCTGCCCACATGATCCAGACTCACCTCCACCCCCTCCACCTGATAAAAAACAGTCTGAAGATAAAAAGAAAGGGCTTCCTCTTCACTCACCACTAAAGCATATGAACAACATAAAGAGTCAAGCTGAAAGCTCCAAAAAGGGACAGAAGCAACAGAGAAAGCAAGGCTCTAAAAAGGATAGAAAGGGTTAAATCAATTTTTGAGTCGTAGATTGAAATCAATTGTAAAGCCAACCGAGGTTGGAATATTTATTTTTTAACAAATTGTATGTAGTTATGCCAATCTTCATCTGGAAGATGGTCACAGTTGTATTGAACCTCTTGAGAGTTTGACAAAAGTTCACTGGATGGTCCAATTAAATTTATTTATGTCACAATTATGAATGCATTGTGGGTTTTTTACTTCATTCTTGTTGGAAAGTGTTTAAATTCGAGAAGTTACAGAAGGACATAAAGAATTAAGAGGACACGACCGATACAAGCGATACGGGGAATCGGAGAATCTTGGATTGCCCCTATCGCTTGCATCGGTCGTATTATCCATTTCATCGCTGCTGCTAGTTTTTATACTCGTGAGTCAAATCTTTACGCAAGGTCACTTCTTGAAGTCTCCCGCGGTAGTTTGCTAACACGACCGATGTAAGCGAAAAGGGCCATCCGACAATTTCAGATTGCACTAGTCGCTTGCATCGGTCGTCTTCACTTATCTCGTCTTCTCTGCTTTATGCCTTGAGACATGCTCTTCTAATATTGAAATACCAAACCTTGGATTGGAATTTGCACCAAGTTCTCCACTCTCTCTTATATTACTTGGTAGTTTGCATTTGTACCATGATAATTTCTCTCACGGTAGTTTGCTAACACGACCGATGTAAGCGATAAGGGCCATCCGACAATTTCAGATTGCCCTAGTCGCTTGCATCGGTCGTCTTCACTTATCTCGCCTCCTCTGCTTTATGCCTTAAGACATGCTCTTCTAATATTGAAATACCAAACCTTGGATTGGAATTTGCACCAAGTTCTCCACACTCTCTTATATTACTTGGTAGTTTGCGTTTGTACCATGATAATTTCTCTCGCGGTAGTTTGCTAACACGACCGATGTAAGCGATAAGGGCCATCCGACAAATTCAGATTGCACTAGTCGCTTGCATCGGTCGTCTTCACTTATCTCGTCTCCTCTGCTTTATGCCTTAAGACATGCTCTTCTTATATTGAAATACCAAACCTTGGATTGGAATTTGCACCAAGTTCTCCACACTCTCTTATATTACTTGTTATGTGTACCATGATAATTTCTCTTGCATTACTTGAGGACAAAAAAAGTTGGATAGAATCAAATTATTTAGCTGAGACTAGTGTGCACCTTTGATAGACTATAATTATTAAATTGAAATTAGATATTCAATTCTAGATCTCTTCTTCATCTAGAATTAACTTATGCAAGTTCCTGTATAATTATTTCTTAGTCATCAATTCACTCCTGCAAAAAAAAATCAATGGAAATATGAAATTAAGGACCTAAAAAACATCTAAGACATTTAAAATTAATAATTTAACACACATTGTTTGTAACCATCCTGCCAAGAAAATTCAATGGAAGTATCAATAGAAGCTTCTATTAGATGAAGATACATTATGTAAGAATGTCAGGGTTAACTTGTTACAATCTTAAAGGTTGGAACTTAATCACCCTTGGTGGCAGGCAGCTTATGCAAGATAATGATTTCTCTGATCTAATGTTAACTATTGCATCATCAATTGAGAATCTACACTGAGATGATACCTCATCAAGGTATTCTAGAAGCTCCCTTACATTTCTGAGATTCCAATTTGCAGTGACAATTATTTTCCTTGATTGAAAATCTGGATGAATCAATACTTCTATTTCAAATTCTGGACAGCTCTCCTCTGAGTCCAAGGCTATCCAAAGTCCAAGCTTTTTTTTCCACCTTCTATAGTCATATCCTAGAACCAGAGATTGTCGACATATCTGATATGAGATTGAAAGAGAATTGGGACTAACTTTACATAAAATAATGTCACCTAGCTTTTGAACTTCTTTGCTATCCCATTCCCTACCTAAAACATCATCAATCTCTGAAATAGGGACTCTCCTATTCAACCACATTGTTTTTGTTTTCTGTAATAACATGTTTTTAAAGCATGCTACAAAGACATGAATAGGCAAAAACCATTGAATCTTTATCCTTCTCGAAATTCGGCCTGCTGACATTGCCTTCTGGATGTCAAATTTAATTTTGCAGAGAAAACTTGAAACTGTTGAATGATCAGGAGCATCCCAATCTAATGAAGAGATGCAAGGACTAGGTACGTGTACAAGAATTCCATAAGAACTCCTCCCTGACGGCACTTGATAATCTGCATAATGGACAAATAACTCTATGCTATTGAAGAATTGAACAGATTTCTCTGCATACATGAGTTCTGCATATTCCTTATGAAGAACTCTGAATGTTCCTGTTAAACATTCAACAGGTTGCCATTCCACAATATTGGAAGGAAAGATATCTGCAGTACAAAAACATATGTTTCATTATACAAAATCAACTGGAATGATAGAAGAGCATTGTCAAACTTCACTTACAGTACGAAGGGAATTGCAGATGATTTTCTAGAACAAGATCCTTAGCGGTGTACACATGCTGTACTCGTGCAAACCAACCGCATCTCTTCAATTTGAAACTGAGAATACGTCCCTTCCAATGGTTTCTTGTGTTGTCTCTTTTGGCACGCTTGACTTTATGGACACCTCTACAGCTAGGAAGCATAGTAACCCAGTCATTTACTTTCACAGAAAGAGGTTTCCACAAAGAATCCTCTCTTCTGTTGTAAACCTCACATGAAGTTACGCGATTGGAAGGACGACGAGAAGAAGAAGCCATTTGAACTTAGGAGAAGAAGAATGTTCAAAGCGAGAAACCGACGTTCACAAATTTTGGCAGTATTTATAGAAAAAAAGGCTTTGTACACGTGGAAACTTTTGATTTGATGTTAACCCTGTCGTTGAATGATCATGACATTTTGTGAACCCAAAAATATTTCGTATCTTCAAAAATCAATTCCTTCTTGGAAATTCGAGAATATGCTTTGTGTAGTGTGCAAAAGTATCTTTTTTTGCATCAAACCGAAAAATTGTACACTGAATACGAGACTCTTCATCACTTTAGCGGCGCTTTGAAAGAAAATTGTATTAAAAAAAGAAATTCTCCATACGGTTAAAAGAGACAGCAATGTTATATTCTTGTACACGTGGAAAGACGCTATTTGTCAATTTCCTTAATCTCTCATTAGCAAACAGCCCCTTTTCGGCCGTTTTTCGCCCTAATGACAAGAAGTATCATAATTAAAATTTATCATCCATGCATATATATATATATATATATATATATATATATATATATATATATATATATATATATATATATATATATATATATATATATATATATATATATATATATATATATATATATATATGTGTGTGTGTGTGTGTGTGTGTGTGTGTGTGTGTGTTGTGTATGTATGTAACCATGCATGTATTTATGTATCTTTGCATGCATAATGTATGTGTACATCTATCCATGGATGTATATACGTATGCAAGCATGTATTGATGTATGGTTGCGTGTATGTATACAAACATGCATTTGTATAGGTATGCTTGCATGCATGAGTGTATTTATAGATGCATCTATGTATGTATGTACATACATAAGTACTTAAATACTACCATAGGTATGTACATATCTACCTATTTACATATGTATGTACGTGTATATATATATATATATATATATATATATATATATATATATATATATATATATATATATATATATATATATATATATATATATATATATATATATATATATATATATATATATATATATATATATATATATATATATATATATATATATATATATATATATATATATATATATATATATATATATATATATATATGTATATATATATATATATATATATATATATATATATGTATATATATATATATATATATATATATATATATATATATATATATATATATATATATATATATATATGCATGCATGTATGCATACATACATACGGACGTATATGTATATGCATGTATCTAAGATGGAGAGCAAACAGTTAGACCATACTTGAAAGCGAGACCTGCTCACATTTTTTCATTAAGTTCAAGAAGTTGCAATCCATTTGAGCACGTAAAAAAGTCTCTCTTAGAATGAGAGTATTTCGATCAATAAGGTTTAAAAACTTTAAAATTCTACAGCGAAGAGCATGCTTTTTTATCTTTTTCAAATCGACTTTGATTTAGTAGAATATGTTGAATTTAGTCAAGGTTCAAGTTTGAATACTAGATATGAATGAAGTTAACGGAGATAATATGAAATGAGGCTTCACAGAGATTATAGAATCAAAGACCATTCAGTGAAAGAATGGGATCCTTTTAATTTACATAATTACACATTTGCTCATCCTTTCAAAGATGTTGAATATGTTGAATTTACTTAAGGTTCAAGTTTGAATACTAGATATGAATGAAGTTAACGGAGATAATATGAAATGAGGCTTCACAGAGATTATAGAATCAAAGACCATTCAGTGAAAGAATGGGATCCTTTTAATTTACATAATTACACTGTTGCTCATCCTTTCAAAGATAATTAGAATATGTTGAATTTACTCAAGGTTCAAGTTTGAATACTAGATATGAATGAAGTTAACGGAGATAATATGAAATGAGGCTTCACAGAGATTATAGAATCAAAGACCATTCAGTGAAAGAATGGGATCCTTTTAATTTACATAATTACACTGTTGAATTTACTCAAGGTTCAAGTTTGAATACTAGATATGAATGAAGTTAACGGAGATAATATGAAATGAGGCTTCACAGAGATTATAGAATCAAAGACCATTCAGTGAAAGAATGGGATCCTTTTAATTTACATAATTACACTGTTGAATTTACTCAAGGTTCAAGTTTGAATACTAGATATGAATGAAGTTAACGGAGATAATATGAAATGAGGCTTCACAGAGATTATAGAATCAAAGACCATTCAGTGAAAGAATGGGATCCTTTTAATTTACATAATTACACTGTTGCTCATCCTTTCAAAGATAATTAGAATGAAGAAAGCGTAGAGATTTGGTTATAACTGTATACTTCGATAACCGCAAAATTCTGAGATAGTAATTCAACTGTATTTAGATGTCGCTGTTCATAAGATACTTGGCACGTAACTCTGAGAGTTGATTTTTCTCAAGGTTCGAGTTTGAATACTAGATATGAATGAAGTTAATGGAGGCAATATGAAAAGAGGCTTCCCAAAGATTATAGAATCAGAGACCATTCAGTGAAGGAATGGAATGATTTTAATTTACATAAATAGAATGTTGTTCATCCTTCCTTAGATAATCAGGATGATATCTGTATGGACTACTACTTGAATGAAGGAAGCATAGACATTTAGTTTCATGTAGGATAGATATAAATGCAGAAATGGTATGCCAAAAATATGAGATGAACAGGCAATATGATCGCAGCATTTCACTTTATCACGACAAAATAGATACATCTAATGGTGTAGAAATGCAAGGAATGTAGAGAAAACTAATCGAATTTGATAGATGGATGGTTATACAAATAGATTGATACATAAATAGATAATTATATAAGTGAATAAATGAATGGATAAATGGACAAATTAAAGAAAAAATTGATAGATAGTAAGATATAAAGATAAGTGGATTTACATAAAACTAGAAAGTATTGTTATAATCTTGAGGTGAACCTATGTAACATATATAGCTCATGTACAGTTCCTATACTATGTATGATTCATATAACATGAATGTATATAACTATTGTGAAAGTGAGTGTCAAATAATCACACAATCACAATGACTTTTATACACTAATGACTCTATATTATGTATAATTATGGTCGAACAAATCTATCAAACTATTGTGAGATTAAGAGTCAAAGAATCACATAATCACAATAGTCCCTATAC
>CM035407.1:214249470-214361970 GCA_020310875.1 Ceratopteris richardii | reverse complement strand
GGTACACGGAAAAAAGTCTATCTTAGAATGAGAGTTTTCTCAAGGTTCAAGTTTGAATACTAGATATGAATGACGTTAAAGGAGGCAGTATGAAAGGAGGCTTTACAGAGATTATAGAATGAGAGACCGTTTAGTGAAGGAATGGGATCCTTTTAATTTACATAAATAAACTGTTGTTCATTCTTCCTAATATAATCAAGATGAAGAAAGCATAGACATTTAGTTTCATGTGATATAAATGCAGAAATGGTATGTCAAAAATATCAGATGAGCGTTATTGCCTTTATAATGAAAAAAATAGTTCATGGAATGTAGAGGAAACTCATCGCTTCAAATCCTCTTGTTCTGATTCGTTTTTTCTCTACACGTTACACGAGAACCTTAAACTGCCTTTCTAAATATATCTTCATGGCAGTTTAAATAAAGACTCATTAATTATAATGGTAAGAAAGAAGAGACCGGAAACGCAGACATTCTTGCAAGACATTCACAAACCCTGACAACAACTTACAGAAGCAGGAGAACATTCTCGCACGACGACAATCTAACAGCATGTCATCCTGCACGTTGCTAACTGCTTGGGGATGTAAGTGCAAGATTCGTATTACTATACTTCAAAATCACTTATGGCAATGTCTTCGGAAAATATTCTGAGAACTCATACCCGTAGACTACATACTTCGATAGCAATTCAACTGTATCTAAATGTCGCTGTTCATAAGATAGTTGTCAGGTAACTTTTTACAAAGCTAATTGATTGCTTTCCGAGTTATCATCTGCTCAGAGAGAGAGGGATGTGTGAAAGAAAAGGAATTTCGACAGTGAGATGCACAGTATGAACGACGTAAAAGAACTGATAAGTTTTGAGATTGGTGCATATTTGCTATAGCGTACAATAGCAGATCGCTTTCTCAACTCTTACTCAATAACCTACGGTCAAATTCATGTGATGAAAGAAATTTACAGGTATCTGCTTATCACCGTTATGCGAAAGAAGAAAAGGTACCTGTTGCTTTTCACAGAATCTCCCGTTCCATTCCGATGGTGGCGGCTACGATCAATCTCGTTAGAAATAACACGTCACATATCTTAGATTGGAAGTCTATTGAACGGTCTTCTGACAGAGAGAGAGCGAGTACTTCATTCCACATGCGATCTCAGCCTTCGTTCTCCAGCTTCTAACTCCAGCTATTTCGCATGCAGCCCTCAGTGCTCGCTCTCTTCTGTCAGAGAGACTGTCTTATCTGCGAAAACGGCCGATGAAGTTTCTTGTACTTTGAAGAGCATCATGTACTTTGAAGATGTTCTTTGCAAACACTAAGAATGGAGAAAAGCGCGCAGCTCACTGCTCTCGTTTCAGTTGTGGAGCAGCTCCAATATTATCCAGCTGTATACGCGCATAGACATTTGTACTCCTCAGAAATCGCTAGAGGTGAGTCGGAGTGACTTTATGCGATTGGAGGAGATGACGGCTAATCTTGTCGTTCTCTGAAAAAAAAGAAACATACCAGGTCCGAAGAGCCTTCGTCCTGATTCCTCAGAATTATGGACGTTTTATTTCTTTTATTCTGCAAGTTCGCGCAGGCGCGACGTGTTCACAAGGGACCCTATCATCTAGCATCTCGATTCTCGAGTATTAACAGAATACTAAACGATAAATGAGCTTTGATCCGAATTGTCCGTTCGAGTCTCTTGGGGCATACTAAACGATAAATGAGCTTTGATCGGAATTGTCCGTTCAAGCAAGCCTGAAAATGGATGGCCTATTTTGATTTTCATCAAGAAGCCCAAATTTTCGATTGGCCTTCACATACGAAACCTACTTTTTGTTTGAACCTTCCGTTGCCAACCTAAATTTGAACACGGACTTCGAAATACTTAATCGTTTTTTGGCCTTCAAATAATACTAGATTTATTCTCATAATCATAAAATGGGAGAGTAATATGAAGACATGATATATATTATGATGCATGCATATTACATTACATTGACTTATGCTCATTATCATACGATGGGATGGTAATATGAGGACATGATGTATATCAAGACACATACTTATTTACAAACAACAATATATCAAGCTCACTCTCTCAATAGTGCAATCATTTATATGCAAACACTAGGGCAAAAGTAGATGAGAATTTTAATCACAATGATCGAGATTGAAGATATACATTAGCTTCAAAATGCAATCTTATACGCAATATTGCACATTATATTCCAAACCTCAAAGTTTCAATACATATTAGGCATTCAGCGTATTGTACATGAAAGTGCACATTAAATTCCAAACCTCAAAGTTTCAAAATATAGGAGCGTATTGTACATGAAAGTGCACATTAAATTCCAAACCTCAAAGTTTCAAAATATAGGTACTGAGCGTAATGTACATGAAACCGCACATTATATTTCAAATTCAAAACTCCAATAGCGCATTGAGAAAGGAGGTATTTCAAAACTTCTTGCATCAAACTATGTGTATGATATGTAATGATGTCACTTCAACGTGATCTATATTATAGTCTCTCTCTATCTCTCTCTCATAGACACACAATGCACTTCGTGGATGACTCCCTCTCCTCTCCCTCCACATCAATTTTTCTATCTATCTATTTTTCATCATATATAGTCTCTCCTTTGCATAAATATTTCTTCTGTACTAGTCATTCTTCCACATAAATCTAATGAAATAGCGACTATATCATAAGAAGTCCATACTAAAAAATAGTATGAAAGTCTTAAGTTTATCACACGAACACTATTGAATAACTTAATGTAATCTCCAAAGCCAATGCACTTCCAAGGCTTTCGGATTGACACCCATATTGGATTCTACCCATGCGCATTGTCAGGACTCTCAAACATCCACATTGTCCACATTGTTTACATGTCTATCTTACATGTATAATCATACACATAAACATACATGTAGCCCATCGAGAGATCAAAAGAAAGACATACCTCTCCTTGATTACGGAGCTCAACATGTAGAAAATTCCAATCACACCCATTGTAGGCGATAGCAATAATCACTTAGCACGTTGAATTGGATGAGGAATGAACTTTTGTGACAACAACAATTTATCTGTTAGACCATAGCAATATAGTTGTGAAAACTTACACCATTTTGGATCACAAACACCAAACTGACCTTCTCTTCCTCACGAATCACAATGTTGCAAGATGAAAGGCAAACTCTGAAGTCTTGAATCTAGCATGTATGAAATAAAGGCATGAAAGCGCTTGGGAATTGCTTGAAATTGAGCAATGCAAAAGATTGAACATATGTATGTTGTGGCTTTGTGTTAGCTGCTCCTCATAGATACTGAACTTGAAGTGGTGAGCATCACGAATAACATTGATGCTCATTTAGATTGGTTGTTGAATTCAGACTCTTCACTCTAGCCTTAAGCCTCCTACCAAAATTAGTGTGAAGTTTGAACAATGAGCCTCTTAATGTTAAATGAATTTACATACAAGTGGTTGGATTTTATAGACCTCGATGCTCAAAATTGGCAAGTTGGAATAGTTTGGGCCAAATCCATAGATTTTTATATATATTTCTAAAAAATACAAAGGTTTTATACGAAATAGGTCTTCTAATGAAGGCTTACTTATTGGTAGGCACTCACATGAAGGTTAATTTAACATTAGCCTTCTTGTACAAAAACCCAATCAAAAAATTGAGTTTCAAATGATTCCCCTTTTTTTAAGCCTTCATACAAAGGTTAAAATGGTTGAGGAGGCCATTGCAGCCTTCAAATTTTAGCAGTACATTCAAGTCTCTTGGGGCAGACACATGAAGGTCAAAATCTCTCACGATAGGCACATCTGGTTTTTTTTTTCTTTTTTGGAACAAGCAAGAGAAGATAATTGAATTAAAGGAAGGGTAAGATTGTGTAGGAGCCCATCCATACAATATATAGGCAAATACATAAAGTCATGGGGATTCTACACCAAGGCGTACATTTTTTATAGATTAAGTGCTTACATAGAATCTGAAATTCTCATAGAACAGACTCAAGGTAAACAAAGCATACAAATGATTGTTTGTCTAATGGTAAATAGTTACAACCAAGAGTAAACCATGAAAAACCTATCAAGAGAATAATGAGATAGCAGAATCTCTCTCCATTTGTTGGGAGAATTCTTCCAAAGCAGTTGAGAATATTAATATTTGTAGCTTTGGGACTCAGAGATAGCTTTGAGAGAAAACTAGATAGCTTTGAGAGAAAACTGTATCCAACTGCCTTCAAAGCCTCTTTGAGAAGGAACATAAAGTCTTTGAATCCACTTTGGAACACCATTTTGTTTTTTATTAGCCAAATGTACCAGAGTATATTGCTTCTCTAGAGATGCCAAAGCACAATGTCCATTCTCTTACAACATAGAATTTCTTTATAATCTAGATGGTGAATCCCCTTTAATCTTATATAAGGAACAAGAAGCGGCCAAAATGTATTGGCATTCCAACAACCTTTGAATAGATGGTATAAATCCTCCATCCTATCACAAATAGAACAAAGAACTTTGTTTAATTTAATCCTCTTGTGCTTGATACCAATCCACATCCCATTGTGCATGATTAGCCATTGAAAAAGGAATGGTTGATAGAAATGGCAAAATCCCATATTCAAGAAAATCTATATCTCCACTCTTTGTTTTTTAATGGAGATTCCATTTCTTGTTTAGTTTGGCTTGAATTTTATTGGCAAGGCCTTTGTTCTTTTTGAAGCTTTGCAACATATCTTGAGCAACCTCTTTGATGTCTAGATTCTTGATAGTAAAAAAATAATTCTTCTTTTTTAGCATGGATTTAGTATTCTTTAGGACCTGATGACAAGCAATTGATAGGATAGTTAAAGACTTTAAAAAAAAAAAAACTAGCTTCTCATTTTGGATGAAGAAGCCCCAAGTTTTGACTCCCTTCTTAAAGCATTTGTGTTCTTCAATGGAGATCGGGCAATTATTTTATAAAGATAACTAGCCAATCCATGGAGACTCTTGTAGGAAGAAAATTTAAATTGCAAACACATGCATTTTCTCGAGTATACTTTTTTTCATTTAATCCATATCTGCCAAAACTTAAAACCAAGATTACTAACAACAGGGATGAAATTTTGAGGGGTCACAACTATATCCCATAAATTGGAATTACATCAAGCCTTAGAACCTGAAACAGAGAAAAGCTGAATTCTCCGTTTAAGAAGCAAAGCCCAAACGGCATCTAGTCGAGATTTCTAACAATCCATTTAGCAGAAAGATATTCTACCATTTTGGTGGGACATAGAATAGCAATGCCTCCCTCTTTTTTGGGTATCCAAGAGGTCCCCATGCTACTTTTGTAATTTTGTAAGAGCTAGTGTTACCTCCCCAAAGAATTTTGTGGTAAGAGAAATGAATTATGCTAGTTGTTTTTATAGTAGGCAACCGACATGATAAGAAATAGAAAATGCAAGGCAAAATCAAGTGGTGAAGGACAAATGAACTATGAACAAGAGAATTTTGATAATTAAACCATTTATTTATATTACCTCTGAATTTATCCATTACTCAATCCCACCTTTGCTTAAGGGAAACCTTGAATCCCATGGGAATACTAAGAAGCTACAAAACTACATCCTCATGAAAACATTACAACCAGTGTTAGAAACAAATTTAGGAACCTGATTGTTGGAAACCTTAAAACCTGTTGTCTTGTGATTTCTTTTCGATCCACTAGCAAGAGGAAAAAGTTCCAAACAGTCCCAAAAATTAGAATAAGACAAAGAGACAACATTAAAACACATGTTAGTTTCATCACCAAACATTTGAAGAACCATTTTAGAAGAGGTGTTGAGAATGTTGATCCCCTTGATGGTTCCTCGTGTATAACATCTTTAATAATCCACCCTAGAGACATCACAAGCTATAGCAAAGAGAAGAAGAGCTAGAGGGCATATTTGTTTAATGAAGTTCCAAAGTTTAAAAGGTTATGATAGGTAGCTATTCATAGGCACTCGAGAATAAGCATTGCTAAATAAAATAATAACATATTTGATGAATTTTCTCTCATCTCCAATGTCATGCAGAGATTGAGGAATAAATTCCCATTCTATTATATCATAAGCTTTGTCAAAATCAAGTTTAACAAAACAAAATAGTCTTGATTTAGCTCATTGGCACATTCCAAGCTTTCCATATGCATATGATGGCGTCAAGGATAAATCTACCTTTCAGAAATCCTTTTCATTCAGGAAGCATGTAGTTTTTGCTCGGTGGCACACAAAAACTTTTGCCTCCATTGTATATTTTTTTGGTGAAAGATCGGATTTTGGGGTGCATGTATCTAACAATAAGTTCTCCACTGATCTATGGTTAGATAAATAAATTTATAAAATCATATTTAAAAGGACCATTTGCATGATTCAAACAAAAAAAAACAACAAGTTATGAGTCTAATGATGTTGTATGTGCCAACCACTAGAGCTTCATGTGCCTTCATTGTCTTGGATCTCTCTGATATTATTGATAAATGGGTTCTCTTAGGAAAAGACATATGTGAATGCCAATGACGAATATGTTGTCATAGTTTATGTAGTTACGGTGAATGGTCATGAAATCATGAAGCGATATGAAATAAAAAATCTATAGTGTGGAACTCCCTTGACCAAAGAGATCTAGGCATCAACACGAATTGAATAGCTATTTACATTTTCATGTCTGGAATAAAACTAAATAAATTTTCAACCTTCATCATCATCAAAACGTCTATACACGATGCTAGTGCTTAAAATCCTCTTGTTGTTCCACACCAACGCCCTAGCAAATGATCTTATTGGCTCACTTTACTTCTCTTGGATATCAATCACTTTAGTTCTCTAGGATATTAATCAAATGGATAGTTTCTCGTAACTTCAATGTTTCTTTGAATGAATAAAAAATTCTTTATTCCAAATTAGAAAATAAATGGCACGTGGGTTGTTTCCTTCACTTATTGAATTCCACACTTTTGCACCTAATTAGTAGAATATTGTGTGACATTCTATTTTAGGTAAGCTGATATTTCTTCTCGAAAATTTTTGCCAAAAATATTAGAAGAACTAAAGAAAATTGTTGACCCCACTAGATCCTATGTATTGCTTCTGCATATTCATCTTTATGAATTATTTCCTTGTGCCCTCGCTGAGCTTGAACCAGAAGTAATGGATAGGAGCATAAGAAATCTTAGGAATCATGAAATAGTGGAAATTTATAGTTAAGTGGTTTGCATATCCTATTGAAGATTCAATCCATCTTTCCAACTCTGAGGGCAAAGTTCTTAAAAGAGGGGGAGAATTGTAAGATGCCATATTGATTTTCCCACCAAATATATATATATATATATATATATATATATATATATATATATATATATATATATATGTGTGTGTGTGTGTGTGTGTGTGTGTGTGTGTGTGTGTGTGTGTGTATATATATATATGTATGTGTGTGTAGGTAGGTAATAATGAAATTTTATGTTTAGGATATTTTGATCATGTCTGCAAAATTTTGTAGCAATAATTTTTTACATTCTCTCTCTAGAAAGTTGTCGCATGAAATTTTTGTGTTAAATTTGATCATGAAGATGAAGGAATCTGAGAAAGTGTTGTATGAGAGAAATGTAGAGTACTCTTAGTAGAAAAACTTTACCAGATTGAATTTTTTTAAAGTTCCTATGTTTTATGTCTCGTTTGGTCCCATGAAGATAGGTTAACGAAGAGATTTTTCATGTTTTTTCATCTCTCTCTAGAATTTTTGATTTTACAAGGCCCAAAAGTGATATCTCGAAGCAGATTTGGACCTAAGGTGTCTCTAACACTATTGTACAGATTGAAGAACCGAATATTTTTGTGTCCCACAAGGTTAATCTAATTCTTCATCATTTTTGAGTTACAGGGCTTGGAAAAGTGCCATTTTCCAACACTTAAAAAAAAGAGAAGCCTTCATTCATCTTATTCATGTTCGTGGACTTAAAATGCACATGGATATATGGGTTATTTTGGGTGATTGACATGTGTGTGAGTGTGTTGCAGGGATCACCTCTATTTTTGCAGGTACGATTCTTGAGGTGGACATGAAAAGTAGATGCACGGGTGGTCTGGAAGTCTTGCATGAGACATGCAAAAAGACGCTTTCTTGGAGCATGCAGATTCGAAGAGTGCATGTCTAGGAAGGCGTGATTGGTCTTGCGCTGGTGAAAAGGTGGAGATCCAAAAAGACGAAGACTGAGAGATTCAGAAGGACGATGGTCGTACATGATCACAATTGTTTTCAGCTTCTAAGATTGGGATTGAGATTGAGTTTGGGATTGAGATTGTGATTGTGATTGGGATTGGGATTGAGATCAGCTCGGAGGTGGTCGGGTGGATGAGGCTTCACATTGAAGCTATTTGATAGATTTTGTAAGGAAGATCAAAAATACTTGTAAATCTGCACAGATAATAAAGTTCTCTCTCTTCTTGTTCTATGTATACTCTTTTTTTCTTCTTTATATCTTGTTGTGCCAAATTCTATTATTCTGTGTGAGATTGTGATTGAAGATTAGGATGACACTAGACTAAGCACACCTACAAAGTTTTATAGTCATTGGATGCTTAGATATGGAGATATGAGTGATTATATGTGACACAATCTATGTATCATCTTCTTCTTCAAAACTCAGTTTTGCCCCCTAGAACTCGTGGATACATTGCTTAGTATATGCGTTGGAGTTAGACGTCTGCGGAAGCACGCAAACAGCACAAGGAAGAAGAAGAAGCTTGGAGCACGACACACAATATTGAATGTATTACTACAGAATGTACAAAGATAAGTAGCCCATTAGGGCAATAGGCATATATACAAGCCAGGGGAAAAAACCTCTTAAAGAGGGAAAAAAGTACCCCGGCGGTCCTAGAGTGTTCACACACATCACTACCTAAATATATCAACAAATCCCCCCTGGGAGTGATGCAGTGAACAAGTAGTTGGCACTCATGTATAAGGAAGTGTCAAGCTATGTGGAAATCACTCCACAAAAGGAAGTAAGCCCAAAGCTTTGCGGAAAGCTTCAAACTTCTCCCTAAGCAGAGCCTTCGTGAAAAGTTCTACAATGTTCTCCTGCATGGGCACATATGCCAAGCTGATCGCCCCAGCAGAGAACCTCTCCTTGAAATAATGATAATGCACCTCAACGGGCTTAGTGCAAGCATGGAACACAAGGCAAGTAGCCGAGTACCACTCAAGTAGCGAAAGATGTGCTTAACCTTCTGCCAATGCTTGACACTTGGACAATGCATAAACCTCCTCATCTATGAGACGACAAACTTAATATCTGGCCGAGTAATGCATAAGTAAATCAGGCATCCAATAGCGTGCTGATAGAGGATAGCATCAAATGCATCTCCAACATCATGAAGACTCAATCATAAACATGTCTCCATAGGAGTGGCAATAGGCTTATAGTCTTCAAGGCCAAAACGCTACAATAACAAAAGGCAATTATGGCCCATAGGACATCCAAATTATCGATCCATAGAGGACCCAATGTACATGCCTCAAATCTTTCCTGATGAAGCATTTGAACCACATGATTGGATGGAAATCCTAGCAACCCTGGATGTATGTGTGAATGAAGAAGTTTTGACGATGAATGAATGTTTGGACGAAGAAGGCTACGACATAAATTTGTACATGGTAGTCCTACAGGAGGTTGAACCGGGAGAAATATTGGAAAAAGAATGGAAAGAATAATACGAGAGCATAGAAATGGAACCAGGGTTTGATTCTGAGGAACTCTATCTAAAAGTCATTCAAGCTAAAGAGAAGTACGGAACTACCAAAGTATTATCAATAGAAGCAGCCCCTATAGTACCATAACAGGAGGAAAGTGTGAGTAAGATTGAACGAAACCCCGATCTTTTTGAGGTACCGGAGCATTTCAGCTATTAGCGGCTGGATTCATTTATGAGATAGAACATACGGAGTGGGTGTCACCATTAGTGGTTGTACCAAAAAAGAACGAAAAACTAAGAGTATGCATTAATCTGAAGAAAGTCAATGCAGCCACAATCCGTGATAGCTACCCATTACCTATCACCGATCACCTTTTGGAAAGAGTTGCTGGAAAAGAAGTCTATAGCTTCTTAGATGGCTTTTCTGGATACAACCAAGTAGCTATTGCTATAGAAGATCAACATAAGACCGCATTCGCGACTGAATGGTGGGTTTATGCTTTCATAGTGATGCCTTTTGGACTCACTAGTGCACCTACTACTTTCCAAAGGTTGATGTGTCACGTTTTCAAAGAATTCCTGAAGAAAAGTATGGAAGTATATGTAGATGACTTATGTACATATTCAAAGCGAAGCCAAGAACACATTCCTGAATTGCAAAAAATATTTGATAAATGCCAACAATATAGAGTCTGCATAAACCTTGAGAAGTGTGTTTTTATGGTGAGACAAGGGGAGATTCTAGGACACATTGTGTCGAGGAATGGAATATCTACGAATGAAGACAAGATCAAAGTGATTCTAGAACTTCCTAGACCAAAGAATGCAAAAGAAGTGCAAGCATTTATGGGTCATTGTGGATACTACCGTCCATTTATCCACATGTACGCCATAATTTCCAAACCTTTGTATGGATTATTGACTCAATTCACATGGATGGATGAATGTGAGAAGGCATTTAATGAGTTAAAAAAGCGGCTTAGTACGGCTCCTATTTTGAAAACACCCAATTGCAATAAGCCTTTCCATATTCATGTGGAAGCTTCCAATTACGCAATAGGATGCATCTTAGCTCAGCCAGAAGACGAAGGAAAATTGGATCATCCAATTGCCTATGCAAGTAGACAACTGAATCAAGCTGAGAGAAACTATACGACTACTGAGAGAGAGGGATTAGGGATGGTGTATGCTGTAAAGAAATTCAGACATTATTTCTTAGCCAATAAGTTCAAGTTCTTCATAGATATCAAGCCTTATTGTACTTAGTCAA
The DNA here is from genome assembly GCA_020310875.1 of Ceratopteris richardii. Lineage (NCBI taxonomy): Eukaryota > Viridiplantae > Streptophyta > Polypodiopsida > Polypodiales > Pteridaceae > Ceratopteris > Ceratopteris richardii. The sequence goes on along the minus strand of CM035407.1, from coordinate 214,350,965 downwards.
TAAGCCTCGCAACACGGGAAGACTTGTGAGATGGTTTCTATTATTGATGGAGTTCAATTTTGAAGTAATTGTAAAGAAGGGTAACACCCATGTGAGGGCAGATCATCTCTCTAGATTAACACATGGAGAACCACCAAGCGGAGTACCCGGTGATTTGCCAGACACTTATCTGTTTAACTTGGAAGTGTGTCCCAAGTGGGCAGAAAAATTGATTTCAATACTCACGCATGGGCCACAACATTCAATTAATAAAGAAAGTAAAAAGGAAATCCTGCAATCACGCAACTTACACATTATTGCAGGAAATGTGTATTATAAGGAACCCAATGGTGTACTGTCGAGATGTGTAGAGGAGGATGAACAAAAGAAGTTGATTGAACAAGCCCATGTAAAAAAATGGAGAATGCACAAAGGATCTCATGGAACTCTAAGAGAGTTGAAATGGCTAGGAGTATATTGGCCTGATATGCCTAAAGATGTCCATGAATACATCAATAATTGCGCGGAGTGTCAAGAAATCATACCAGATGATCAGACATCTTTACCTTTCTCTACAATAGCACCCAACTGGAGTGAGATATTAGTGAAATTCCTAAAGACACAAGAGCATGAGAAAGGAATCAGTTTAGCAAGGAAATGGTCCCTAGAGGAAATGGGTAAGGACTATGTAATCATGGGAAGACAATTATTCAAGAGAGGGAAAGATAATCAATTACGGCTATGTGTGCATGAAGGAGAATACCTACCCATATTAGAAATGGCACACTCAGGTGCTGCAGGAGGACATTTTTCAGTCAAGAGAACTATAAAAATGATTCTCTTTGCAGGCCTATGGTGGCCAACTCTACATATGGATGTTGACACCTATGTACGAAGTTGCAGGACTTGCCAAAGAGCTAAATATCCGATTAGATGAGATGACATGCCATTGAGACCCATGGTTTGCACGAGAGCTTTTTCCAAATGGGGTATTGATTTCATAGGACCCATTAACCCACCAGCCAAAGGATCACATGTAGAATACATAATAGTAGCTACGGATTATTTGACTAAATGGAGGTAAAGGCTACTAGGAAAAATGATGCTCAAACCACAGCTAAATTTCTTTTTGAGCACATCTTCACTCACTTTGGACTCCCTATAGAAATAGTGAGTGACCGAGGAACACATTTCATTAATGACGTAATAGAGTCCTTAATGAATGAATTCTTAGTGATCCATAAAAAATCAGCCCCTTATCACCCCCAAGCCAATGGCCAAGTAAAAAGTTCCAATAAGGTGTTATGTACAGTATTGACAAAGATAGTCAATAATGGTCAGATTGGGACAAACAATTGCATCATGCAATTTGGGCCTTCGATTCGCTTACAAGACTGCCATTGGAACTACCCCATTCAATCTAGTGTATGAACAGAACACAATCCTGCTGATCGATTTTTTAGTGCCAACTTTGAGAGTAGCCCAACAGTATGAATGGACGGGACACGAATTATCCAAGCAACTAGACCAAATTGAGAAGCTACATGAGATAAGGATACAAGCTGTTGTAGGAATTTATGTGGCCAAGAGAAGACAGAAGGCATATTACAATGCGCACATCAAAGACAAAGGACTAAAAGAAGGAGATTTAGTGTTGGTCTACACTTTGAAGCAACACGCCAAGAAGTTACAAAAATGCGGATATGAACCCCTAATAATCAATAGGATCTCAACCAGTGGAGCGGCTAATCTAGCTACTTTGGATGGAGATGTTCTTCCTAACTACATAAGTGGATGTCGAGTAAAATGTTACATCGAGCCATTGACAAACCAAATGTTAGCACAACTTGTAGGTGCACAAAATAGGAAGAGAGAGGAAGAGTGGATTAGAGAGGAAGCGAGGCAAGAAGCCCTAGAGCGTATCAAGAAGCAGAAAAAGTGGATAGGGCAAAGGGATGAACGATATCTACAAGGAGAAGAGCATATTCCCATGGCTAACTATCAAGTTCATAAATCCAACACGAACAATATCTGCATATCCCAGTCGTACTTAAACCTAGCAATTGGAACGATAGGGTACCAGCTAGTAGATGCCTTGATAGATTCAGGAGAAGCACTCAGTTGCATACGAAGTACAGTCATCACGCATCTTCAAAGGAATATAACATCTACCAAAGAACACATGATAGGTGTTGGAGGTCAAGTTATAGAATGCATTGGAGAAGCTATAGTATCCCTCCACCTAGGAAATTCCACTATGGAACAACGAGTTCTAGTGTGTAGAGACGAGGATCTAATAGAGAACCTAATCCTAAGCCAGGACTGGATCATTGAGAACGAGGTAAGCATTCATCTAGCTCAAGGGTACATCTCAGCCAAAATAGGGCACAAGGAAATCTTTAGTGTATTAGAAGAGAAACCCTCTCATAGACAGGATATCATCAAGAGTGCGAACAAATCATAGAAGAGGACATAGCAAATGATTCCATCACAAACCAACTAGAAGAAGATCCGAAGGAAGAAAGTATTTCAAATCCCAATGCATCAAAGGCGAAAGTAGATTCATCCTACTTGAATGGTGAACAAAAGGGAACCGAGGAGGACAATGCAAAAAAGGAGATCATCAGCATGGAAATCCCATTTCAGCTTATCGCAATCACGAAATGCTAACCTACAATGGGTTCGCAAGGATCGAGTGAAGAAAGCGGCGAAGTCAACACCAATATCGGTCACTCATTTGAAGGAGGCAACAAATAACAAAGGATCCTCTTCATCACAATCGGGACCAAAGCAACTTCTGAGAATATGGCTTCCAAAATCATTAGTAGCAGCACAAAAAACACTAACTACAAATATGGATTCCAAAAAGAGTCAGACAAGTGGCCACTCAAGAGAGAGACAAGCACGAGGAAACATTATATCGACACAGCAAAACCCTAAAGCCAAGGGAGACTCATCACAGATACCGGAAAAGAAAGACCCCAACAACTCAGACCACAGCTAAGAAAGAAGAAACACATGGGATACGACAAAACGGCAAGAAGACAAAGCTTCAAACTTCAAAAACAAAATGGATATGGAAACCAAAGAAGCAGCAAACACCGGAACACCAAGACCTAAAAGATTCCAATCACACACATGAAGCATCAAATGCACCTAAAGTATGCATGATAGGGCCACATTACGAGGCCATGCATTCAGCACATGATGTACATAACAGAGTTAGTGGTGCACATTCCCCACTTGGGGACATTTCATAGCTTCTACTTCTATAGGAATGGACCTACTATGTAAATAAATAAATGCTTTGGCTACACTAATTCTTGTTTTCTTTTAGGGGTAAAAATGAAAAAATAGGCGGTAAGAGATCTTACTTATACACGCAAGGGGAACGGAGTGACTCAACGAACGATATGTCACTACAACACACATCACTAAAGACTTGCTTCCAATAGAGGCTAATGCTCTTTTCATTACAAGTGCAGATGGCTTCCGAAGATTCTGAAGCTACAATTCAAGAGGAGGTGCTGAAATTCCCTCTGCAAAGTGTGACTAAAGCAAAAGGTCATTCGTTTAGAGAAGATCAATTATCAAGGGATTACTTGTTCCTGGTGACCATCAAAATTATGGATATGGATCATCAGTTTCGGATGATGTCGCAAGACTTTAAAGTGGTGCATGAACTGCCATCGACGATAGACATTATGAAGAAAGCGGGAATTTAAAAGTGCTTCGAACTACCTATATACAAACCAGAATTCCAGCGTTGTACTCAAGCGATGAACACCTTACAGCCCGCATTGCATGATCCATTGGTACCTGAAGCAAGATTCATGGATGGATGAGGGGAATGGGTCATCGTACAGTTCACACATGACCTAATCAAGGAAGCCTTTGGATGGGAGAAGGATGGGAATACCATTTTGAAAGAGGAAAGCCGTGGAGCGAAGACTAGGACATTCACAGATATAAACCGCGTTGATATTGAAGAGGAAGTGAGGCTCATCCATCAGCACTTTTGCTTTCCTAAAACCGCATGCTATAAAACAAATTGGAAATCAAGTCAATATGACTCCATATATTCAAGAACGGCTATTCGAGGCAAAAAAGCAGTGGAATCACAAGAAGTTTTTGAATGGCAGTGTTGCCTTGACCATATTGATATATCATGCCTTGGGCATTAGAGAACATTTGAAGGAGATGTCGTCATCTGAAGCCATGGCCAAATATGCAAAGATTGCGGCAGTACCTAGGAAGAAGAAGGGAGCCAAGGTCATTGAGGAAGTGGAAGCAAGCTGCAAACCTAGAATGAGAGGTACAAAGAGGCTAATGGAAATGATGCAAGCTGAGACAAAAGTGCCAGCTACCAAGAGGGCACACGTACTTCCAAAAACAAGACTTGAAGACCGGCAACCTATTACAGAAGAAGAATTGACAAGAGCAATGGAAGCTACCCATCAGTATACCGAAGGTCAAATAACCTCTCAATACAAGGGCACCATTACCAACAAGCCCATCAAGATTTAGAACAAAGAAAAAGGTTGACCAAGGTCCACAGATATAGAGAATTGGGATTGATAAACTCAAGCTCATCATCAAATGCACAAAAAGAACCAGAAACCTCCATGTTGAATGTCAACATTCGAAGTGACTCCAAGGATGATGGACAATGGGAGGATTTAAATGAAGTGAACAAGAATGTAGAAGGGGAAGGAATGAAGGCGGATCAAACACACATAAACTCCAGCCAAGATATAACGAGGAAGGAAGCTTCCCAAGAATGGGTACATGTTATTAAATTGAATGAAGCTTCTAATATTCAAATCCAAGAGACTCTGCTTGCAGGAGAGGTCTTATTCAAGAATCCCAAGGAAGAACAATTGAAGAATCAGAACCATTTACACCACTAAGGGTAGTGGCAGAACCATCTCCCATGGACGTTACATTTCAAGAGAGTGCCACGAAGATTGTTACTAAGGAAGAAGAAAGAAAAGAACATGATGTACAGCTTCACATAAGGCAACCACATAATGAAACCATACATGTGGAGCAAGGAAAGGACGTAAGAACAGGAGAAGCTCCAAGCATCCCAAAAACTAAGCTAAATGTGGATGTTGCTCAGCTCAAGCCAGTGGTACAACACATGATACAAACTGCCATGGACACTCAACAGTTGATGCTTGAGGCTGATGCCGACTATGATAGGGCAATATTGCGAGAAAAAAGCAATTCCAAGAGATTGGTGAGAATCTATCCGCACAGTTAATTCAAGCACAAAAAATAATAGTAGAAAAAGAGGCAGAAGTACACGACGTCAAGCATCAATGCAATACACTAGAAACAAAAAATCAAAAACTAAAAGAACGATTGAAGGAATTACAAACCAAATATGAAGCTAGCGAAGCTGACAAAACACGGATGAATGCCAGAAGTAAAATCCTTGAATCGCAAATCAAAGTATACATGGACGAAGCAGATAACCTACATAACAGGAACAAGGAGCTGATGATAGCACTTCTATGTAATCAACCGATAGAAGCTCCTGAAGTAACAGAGAATGACACACGAGCATTGGAAAAAAAGATAGCAAGGTGTGAAGATCAACTCAAGCAGGAGCAAGCCATCATCGTAGAATGGGAGAAAAGGTATATGGAAGACACATCAGAACTGAGAAAGAAGTGGAAGGCAGCAGAAAATCGGTTTTTTGAACAATGCAAAGAAGATGCAAAACAGCTCGCGGTAATAGGAGAAGAGCTCCTCAAGAATAAAGAAGAAGTCTCAAAAGCAACCGCAGCAATAAATGAAAAGGAGGAATTAATCAGGCAATTACAAGATCAACTTGCACAGAAGGTAAAACAGGGGACACCTGTAGTTCCACACTCCATAGCGGCTACTGAGGAGACTAAGGTACGTCCTCTCTCTCCCCCCTTACATCATTCACCGATAAGGGAGGAAACGGAGATCCACTCTGAAAGACATCATCGGGATATTGCAGAACTAAGCCGGCACGAGCGGGCACTACTAGTGTCCCAGCTTACTGAGATTTTGAAGATCAAGTGGTCAAAGTCATGAAAGAAGCGAAGATTGAAAGCAAAAATCTGGAACAAGTATTGAAACCCTTCAATGTACCATATGGACCACTTAAAGAGCAAACACGACAATACATAAAGACCACAACAAATAAAGAGCCAGACAACAATCTTCAGTTTAGCATGCAAACAATCACCTACACACAAGAAGAATTTGACAAAGCTAATCCTATATGGAGGAGAAAAATTTTGGAGAAGAATCCTACTCTACGGGTACATTGGGAATCATCACCATATATACTTCAGGTAAATCCATCTTTTTGCCTAGTAACCAGAAGATGCTCCTAGACGCAATTTTAGGAAGGACAGCACCAGGGAAGCATCAATAATCAGTGGCTCAACTATCCACTACTACCAACTCCACCGGGTAACTATCTACCGATCGAAGAATACATGGTTAAGACCATGGAATTTTGGATTGATCAATATGCAACCATACCAGATTTAGCTATCAAAATGACTAACAAGATTTTGAGTATGTTACTTACGATCATCAAAGCGTTCCAGCATGCCCAATATACCTTTTTGAACTTCATCGGCATTACTCAGGGATCAGATGCCCTCATTTTTTATCTATCAACTATACCTAGTCGATTAACACTCATGGCCATATACTCACGGCTAATGTTTTTGCGAAGTACTTACATGCAGACTTTTGAGGAGGCGTTCTTCATAGGATTTTTTGAATTGGATTCCGAATTTTTTGTAAAAATGACCTCGGATCTTAATGCACGACTGGTGGCCTACGAATTAAGTTTCTTCGTTGATCATAGACAGGCACCAGATGATGGTGTAAAGTCGACCCAATGGAAGGAATTAATGCTATGTCAAGCCAATTTTCTTAATCAGAGAGAGCAGCAAGTCATTCAGACACTCACGTCGCTACAAAAAGCATGTCAAGGATGACAGAGTTTAGGAGGAGGGACGTGTGGAAGGGGAATCGAGCAAGAAAAAAAGAAGCAGAAGATCAAAGAACAAAATGGCTCAGTAAAGAACAAAATTTACAAAGAAAAAAGAACAACTCTCTGCCCAAAGCCCCGCAGGGGCACGCATCAGGCAACAACACCAAAGAACCAGGTCCTGAGGAGTGGAATTAAAGAAAGACAACAATCAGGACATTTCATGGGAGATTGCACATAGCTTCCTCATCCACCAGGAGCAGGCAGTGAAGTGAAACAAGCCGAGGAGAGAGACAACACACAAAGGACTCTTCATCGGATAAGATAACCAATTGTCTGAAGGTCCTAGTTGCCTCCTCATCCACTAGATACGTGCGGTTGGAAGAAATGGAACAGGCCCTAGAGGATGACAAAGAAGATTCAAGAATAGGACCTTTAAAACATAACGCTCACTTAAAAGAGAGTAGAGGTCAGCAAATTAAGGCGTGCAGTGGAAAAAAGTAAACAGGCTCCAAGAAATACAACAAGGTCAGATGTGTGAAGACAAAGACATATCAGAAGACCAAAAGCTAGAAAGAGGTAGAGGTTGAGAAGTTGAAGAGAGTGACTAAGAACATCACATTCTTAGCCACTGATGGCGTGCGTGGCAGCCGAACTCAACACAACAACCCAGATTTGTGATATAAAGAATACCAAGGGGCAAACCAAAGCAAAGGACACACATCGGATAAAGTAACAAATTCTCTGACAGTCCTTATCACTTCTTCAACCACTGGGTGCGTGTATTCAGGAGCCATAAACAAGCAACAATGAGAAGTCAAAGCCTAATAAGGGATGACAGAGACAAAGAGGGGGAGAGTGTTGCAGAGAAAAGAGGCACAAGAGAGGAGCCCCAAAAATTTTCAAATAAATGGGCATATTTTTCTTCTTCAAAATCCTAGAAAATTCCCTTAAAGCTATGTAAATGCACTAGAAGAGTCCTCTAGATGCATAGACCCAACCCCTTGTAAAATATTTCTTGTAAAATAGTAGGAGAATAGAGATTAGTCAATAAAGTACCGGTCACTTGTGTGAAAGGACCATTTTTAGGGCACATGTATATAAGTCACTTTGTGACTCTTTGTAAAAACTTTTTGCCATTGTGAAGAAGGAGAGTTCCAAAATTTCGAATTTGCTTCTTTCCTGCAGATTTTCATCTTCTCCATGATCTTTGGTGTGTGTGTGAAGCTTGGAATGTGTGTGTAGGACTGTTGTCTACCCCTCCCCAACACTTTTGCGCTATTGTAGTGTGTGTGTGAGCAAGTACGAGTTGTGGAGTGAGTGTGGGTGTTTCCCGCCATTCACTACTTTGGCCATAACTTGAAGAGCAATTGTCAGATTCGAGTGAAGAGACTAGTAGATGCGTCTCTTCGAGAGCTTCGAAAGGAACCCGCTATTGGCCATATTCGGAGTTCGGAGCTGGGAGAAACATTTGAATTTGTATTTACTATTGTAAGTGCTATCGCGGCAGACACTTTTAGAGATTAAGTGAGTTGGAGAGGTAGTTTGGTCTTTTCTCCTACATTTTAGTTGAGCCACTTCATTATCCATCATGTGCGCACACGTCCTCATACACTTGGTTAGGTCGGTTCTTTAGATTTATAATTAAGCGTGCGTCAATCCACCACTATACGCACTTGTGTGGAAAAAGAGATTTAGTCTCTTTGACACAAGTCCCTAAGACTTCATGACTTAGGTACACAAGGTATTATCACGTACGAGAGTTCCATTTCAATTTACATTACAAGAAAAAAGTGATGTTTCTACTTTTCTAGCATATAATAGCAAATGCACACAAACATTCGTTAGCAAATATGAACAGGAACTTCAAAATCTCCAAAGTAAAAGATGATCAGATGAGCAAAGGGAGCTAATGATAGGTTGTGAAAGAAAGGTAACTTGCAACAGCGTAACCACTGGAATTGCTCTTGAATGAATGACTCTCCTCCCAACCATATGCCTCTATATATAGCTCTCTCCAAGGGACTGCCTGCATGGGCACGTGGATACTAACCATCCAAGTGTCAGCCATGTAACTACATGTGCGCCAAGTGTCCTTGTTAGCCAGAGTTAACTCCACTGGATGCTTCTAGAAGATTCTAGAGCTCTTTGGGCAAAACAATCTTCCCATGTACCCCATGGGGATTGAACCCAAGACCTCTTCCTTCACACCCTTGAGTCTTAATCATTAGGCTAAGTGGATTACTTGGGTACAAGAGTAAATGACCTACTAGTAAGTCTAGACTCGAGATCTTTGGCCACACAAACGAATGACCAAACGGAGTCCGATTTCAGATCTCTCTGAACCAATCAGATCCCTAGATCACAAACTTACTTTATTACATTCTTCCCACCTTGGAAAATATTTTCGTCCTCAAAAATTAGAGCTATACATATTGTAGGCAACCCCCGAGCCTCATGTTCTAAAACTTGAAGAACATGCATTCATTCAAACAAGTTATTTACTTAGAACTTGAAAGTAAAAAACCTTATCATATTCTAGATCGTGAAGAACATGATCAGTTTATCTACATAAAACTTGAAAGTAGAAAACCCCAACTTAAAACTTGAAAGCTGGAAAACATCGTTGGATTGTGGAAACTTTTTCCCATGTTGAATTTTCTTCAGTTCCATCCTTCCATTTTACTAAGCATTCTTCATACAAGTGGCTTCTTGTACGTTTATCTAGGGTGTGAAGTATCCTTTCAGGTTCATGAGGAACTGTTTCATTGATTGGAATAGGAAGTATGACCTGTTGTCCAACTAGATTATCTGAATCTGTTAGACTCTTCCTAAGTCGACTAACATGGAACACTGGATGAATCCAACTATCATCTGGAAGTTGTAATTCATAAGCCCACAAACCAACTTTCTTGGTGATTGGAAAAGGACCGCAATATCTAGGCGACAACTTGGCGCATTGACCAGTCTTGAACTTTTCCGATCTTTCAGGAATACGAAGATAAACTTGATCGCCAACCTGAAAAGTAACATCTCTTCGCTTTGGATCGGCATACGCCTTTGCACGATCTTGAGCTTTCTTTAAGTTTTCTTTAGCTAACTTGAGCTTAAAGTTCATGTCTTGAAGGAACTCTTGTGCTGCTTGAACTCGTTCATTTTGAAGTCCCACTGCATAAGGAGACCTAGGCTGGAAACCATACATCAACATGAATGGACTAAATTCAGTTGATGAATTCTTGGCACTGCTATAGGCAAACTCAGCTAGAGGAAGATAATCTTCCCAATCAGTCTGTTTGGAAGTAACATAAGCTCTGAGTATGTCTTCCAAGATTTGATTGACTTTCTCTGTCTGTCCATCCATCTGGGGATGTTCAGCTGTACTTAAACTTAGTTTAGTTTCAAGTCTACTAAAGACTGCTCGCCAAAAATGACTTGTAAATCGAGCATCTCTATTAGAGACTATGTCTATTGGAAGACCATAGAGTCTATAAAGTTGATTTACAAATATTTTTGCAAGTTCTAGAGTCTTATAAGTAGTCTTGACTGGAATAAACTGAGCAAGTTTAGTCAATCGATCAACTACAACCCAGACTAAATCAAAGCCCTTCTGAGTGCGGGGTAATCCAGAAATGAAATCCATGGAAATACTTTCCCACTTTCCTTTGGGAATTTCCAAAGGATGTAGCAATCCTCCAACTTTAAGTCGTTCAAACTTATTTACTCAATATTTATGGCACTTGGACACATAGTTTTACACATCTCGATGCAAACTAGGCCAATAAAAATGTCTTTTCACTAACTCATAGGTTCGGTTAATACCAGGGTCCTGCACTTGGAGCATCATGGCATTCGAAAAGTACTTGATTTCGTATGTCCAGTATACTTGGGACACAAACCTTACCTTTATAAAGCAGATATTCATCTTGGAGAGAATAGTGTTTAAACTTTCTCTCAGAAGTACTTGCTTCATTTTGTTTAGCTTGTTCAGCTGCTTTCCATGCTTGACTAAAGCTTGGATCCTCTTTCGTTCAACGTTGAAATAAATTCACTTTGAATTTGTACAAAACTTAGATTGTTCAACATAGGCATCCGACTTAAGGCGTCTGCCACGGCATTGAACTTCCTTTTCTGAACCTGAGCTCATAATCGAACTCTTGCAACTGTTCGGCCCATCTAGCTTTTCTACCTCTAAGATCAGGTTGGTTTGCAAACCACTTAATGCTCTCTTGATCAAAGACTATGGTCAACTTTGATCCGTACAAGTAATGGTGCCATTTCTTTAGAGCATTTATAATAGCGAACATATCTTGCTCATAGGTAGAGTAGTTTTGCTGAGCAGGACTTAGCTTTCTACTCTTGAAAGCTATTGGTCGACCATCTTGGCTTAGTACTGCTCCTACTGCAGATGAACTAGCATCTGTCTCTAATTGGAAAGGCTTGTTCGGATCTATGATCTGTAGAACCGGGGCCGATGCTAAAGCAAGTTTAAGTTCTTGAAAACTCTTTGCTTGCTCTTCTTTCCAATTTAACTTTAGATGCTTCCCTTTGAGTTGATCCGTCAAAGGTACTGCAATCTTGGCATATCCAGCCACAAACTTCGGATAATATCCTGCCAATCCGAGAAAACTTTGTAGTTCTCAAACCGTCTTGGGCTCAGGCCATTCAAGAATCGCTTGGACCTTTTCAGGGTCAACTTTGATTCCTTCTGCGGAAAAAATATGGCCTAAATACTTTACTTCTAGGGTAAAGAATTCACATTTTGACTCTTTACCGTAAAGTTTATTATCACGAAGTAGTTGAAAAACTTTTTTCAAGTGCTCTAAGTGACTTTCATGATCTTTACTGTAGATCAGAATATCATCGAGAAACTCTACAACAAATTTTCCCAAATACGGCTTAAGCACTTGATTCATCAAAGTCATAAATGTTGCGGGTGCGTTTGTCAACCTGAACGGCATCACTAAAAACTCGTAGTGATCAAACTTTGTTCGAAAAGCTATCTTGGGAATATCATCATCTTTGATTCTGATCTGATGATAACCTTGGCGTAAATCAATCTTAGAAAAGATTGTAGCCCCCTTTAAACTATCGAAAAGATCTTCGACTAGTGGCATGGGATACTTGTTCTTTATCGTAAGATTGTTTAACGCCCTATAATCTACGCACAGCCTCATAGTTCCACCTTTCTTTTTCACTAGAAGGATGGGTGCTGTCCATGGAGACTCGCTTGGGCGGATAAATCCTTTATCCAAATACTCTCGAATCTGATTTTCTACTTCTTGATTCTGGACATAGGGGAGGCGGTATGGGTTTTGAGATTTTGGCTTGGTACCCGGAAACAGATCTATGCTGTGATCGATGTTTCCACGAGAGGGTGGCAAGCCGTAGGGGAGTTCCTTAGGGAACACATCTTTAAATTCCTTCATTAAATTGTTAAATTTAGCATGAACTTCTCGAGGAATAAAGGACGAGACATAAGAAACTTGATTTATATTATCAGAATCTGTTACATCGGTGCCAAGGACAAGAAAAGCTTGAGTCCTGGCTTCATTATTTACAAGTTTCTTAAGTTCAGTATATGAAATCAAAGGGATACTTGGAACATCATGCTCACCCTTGATTTTATACACTACACCGTCGCGCTGGAATTCCAAAGTATTAGTAAAATAACACCTGGTCAATGAAGGTCCTAAACTCCATAGCCAATCTCTCCCCAATACGAGATCTACCCGATCCATGTTCATTATTTGGAAGTCCAAGGTGTCTTTAAATCCTTGGATTTCTAGTTCCAAATTACATATCATTGTGTCCCAAACACGGGTGTCTTGACCATGCATCATGGAAACAATGTATTTATGAGGAGATGGTTTCTGAGGAAGAGTCAGTTTTTTCACTAACGCATAATAGATAAAATTATGCGTAGTAGAGTCATCCACCATTATCCGGATGGTGTGCCCTTCTACTGATCCATGCAGCTTGACCAAATCATGTGGACCAAACTCTTGAGGTTGCCACATATTTTTGGAGATCTGACATGAATGGGTACTGTCGCAATGCATTATTTGAACCTTCTTTGCACTTGAATTTGCATCCAAGTCCAAAGTTTGAATCAGATGTATTTGCTGCTTACCCTTTCCCTTACTTTCTCTTCCAACTAGACAGGCACGACTACGATGTCCTGGCTTGAGACACTTAAAGCACAAATTTTCTTTTTGCGCTTTATCATGATCTTCTGGAGAAAGGACGTGTCTAAAAACACGAGGTTTTTTAGTCACCCTTTCATTTGATCTTGCCCCTTTGCCCTTGCGCTTAAAGTTATTCTTCTGGGAATAACTACTTTCTTGCGGGAGATCCAGACGTGAGTTATCCTCATAAATCTGGGCAACCTTAATCACCTCTTTGAGGGATTTAGGTGCATGCCTTTTGACTTCATTTTGAATTCGTTGGTTAAGTCCTCTGACAAAACCGTGAAGACGATGAAAGTCATCTAAGTTCTTTAATTTCAAAATAACATCTCGGTATTCTGAAATATACACTGATAACGGTCTACCTTTCTGTTGAATTTTATCCCACGCCTCCTAATTGCGTTCCTCCTCATTCTCGGGGAGAAACTCTTTTTTGAAAAGGCGAGAAAATTCAACCCAGGTAGTAGGTTTCTTGTGAGTCTCAGAGAGACTCATCCACCAAGTATAAGCTTTGGGTCCTAGTGATAAACTCGCTTCTACTACTCTCACATGATCGGGGGTATGTTTGAGTTCATGGACATCATTCCATTTCTCCAAGAAAGTCAAAACCACAACTTTGTTCCTATCCTTATCCTCTCCAGAGAAATAAGGAGGACGGATCTCCTTTCCCAAGGAAAGATCCACGGGGCGGTTATGGCTTTTTGACATCCCTACCGAAGTGGCAAACAAAGGAGTAGAAGATATCAAACTAAGACGGCTCATACTTCTCGTTAGGGGAAACATGTCTATCTGGGGAGAGGATAATCCCTTATCCTTTTCCATTCTAATAGAGATTGGAGAAGTTGCGATCGTATCTGCGTGACTACCCAAAGTAGCCTTACTGATATCCCTAGGCGTCTGAAGTAAGTTCAGAATGGCCTTAAGGTGATCTTGGATTCCATCAACAGATTGACGGAGTACCGCAACCTCATCCGAAATACTGGACAACCGTCCAAGTCTTTACTCAACTAGCAACATCCTACTTTCCATATCTTTCCCCTCGTTTAAAGTAGTGTTTGTTTCCCCTTTTCTCGCAGAATCCTCAACGTCTAATGCTACAATCGTTGATTCTATTTTAGATGCATCAGACGCATGACTAGTATTTGAAACTGTAGGTGCATATGAATGCAATGCACGTGCAACTATTGGTGGTCTAGTCATGAATGAGGATGTTAGTAACATAGGAATGGAAACATGCATGGACGCACTAGTAGTACTTGTAAGCGAAACGTGGCTAGAAGTCCCCTCCATCGCACACAGAGCGTTATTAAACTAACTTAGTATTCTTAACACAGGTGGTGTGTACAACAAAATCAAAAGAGCTATGCAAGAATATCACAAGAAATCGCTCCTGATGATTTGGTCCGTCGAGGTCGACTTGATTCTAGCCGAAAGTGCTAGAATTGTGACAAAGATAGGCCTCCGGATCTTCACTCCACAGCTCCACTTCCTTCAGGCTTTGCTCAAACTTTAACTGTCCTTGCTTGTTTCTTTGGCTAAAGAAGAGTGCTCCTCGGGTTTCAGGCTGCAACAGTTAGGCTCTGATCTTCAGCGTGCACTACAGACTAATATTAGTCGTTGTCGATAAAGAGCGCACAATGGAGTTGAGCGCCTTGGCTATAGCAAATGGTTCTCAGATCTGCCAACCGAGTTTGAATCTCGGACGGCGTAGCCTGAGAACTTTTGTTTTCCTCGTTGCTAGTCTTCTTCAGTGCCAAAGTAATAACAAGTAGAACTGCTGCCCATAAGTTGCCACGAACGAAGCTTGGAGATATGGTTAAGGAAGCTTCTTCTCCTCGGGGAGGTGCAGAGATCGAATCCGCCGATCGCACAGCAGAGTTGTTCTTCTTGTCAATTTCCTTTGCTCCTTATTGAAGTTGTATACAGCACGAATTGACTTCCACGTGGGGGTCACGATCGCCTGTGTACTTCGCGGATAGGCGACTGCGCTTCAAACCAGAGGTTCTGTGTTCGATCACCCGCGGGCACACAGTAGAAATGAACACTATCTTTTGCTAAACTCCTTAGCTAAAGGCTGTCGCCACTACCACGAATTCGGCATGGACTTCTCTGATCAGCCGCGAGCAGTCATCTACATCGTAGAAGGGCTTATGCACATGCAAAATTGATGAGCAAGATGATGAAAGAGAGAGCTATGGAGAGAATGCTCTGATACCAATGCAACAACGTAATGACTGGAATTGCTCTTGAATGAATGACTCTCCTCCCAACCATATGCCTCTATATATAGCTCTCTCCAAGGGACTGCCTGCATGGGCAGGTGGATACTAACCATCCAAGTGTCAACCATGTAACTACATGTGCGCCAAGTGTCCCAGTTAGCCAGAGTTAACTCCACTGGATGTTTCTAGAAGGTTCTAGAGCTCTTTGGGCAAAACAATCTTCCCATGTACCCCATGGGGATTGAACCCAAGACCTCTTCCTTCACACCCTTGAGTCTTAACCATTAGGCTAAGTGGATTACTTGGTTACAAGAGTAAATGACCTACTAGTAAGTCTAAACTCAAGATCTTTGGCCACACAAACGAATGACCAAAAACGAAGTCCGATTTCAGATCTGTCTGAACCAATCGGATCCCTAGATCACAAACTTACTTTATTACATAACTTAATTTTAATAATATTCTATTTCTTCACATATATGTATATTAGTTTCTCTTTAACAATTTGATTTTTATTGCAGGCTCGAATGTTCACAAATATGTGGGCTTTTGGAAAGCATAAAATTAAAATGATTGATTCTTTATGTAAAGCAAAGGATTCTAGCATTGTTGCTTCTTTCAAGCAACTATCACATGCTAGCTCAAAAGACATGAACCTTATAGATAGCAAACTTGGCTACGTAGGAACAGTTGGTGGTATCTACAAAATATCATTTCGTATATTCAAACACGTAAAAATGGGTTTTTATTTTTCATGATATATTTTATTATTTGTTTGAGCACATGATAATGAGTTTTTGTTTCTTGTTATTTTGAAGATTGATTGGTTTTGAGCTGAGTATGAAGGTAGTAATTCCACATTGAGAAGGGAATTATTTGGGTTTTGGGCAATTGATTCTTCTATTACCGTTAGTGTCCATGTGAAAGGCCAAATGGCCACCGAACACTTCTTTGTATATGTTCTTTAATAAAACATATAGTGGCCTGGTCAGTCACAGACTGTAAGTTCGACCGCATTTGTAAGACCCAAGAAGTATGTCTTCGTGCTCCCTATGTACTGTGTTTTCTGTGTATTCTACAGCCTCTGTGTGGAGTACTGTGTGCGGCCTCAGAAGCTCGGATTTTTACTCCGAGCCTATCGTCGTGGAGCTCTCGAGAAGGAGAGCGCATTGTGGTGCATCACCATCGAAATAGTTCACTGTTATCAAAGCAGTTCAAGGCAAAATATTTGTTCCTTTTGTGCGAGCAAAGCGAGCAGCTTTCTCCCAGACTTTCTCCAATAAGGCAGCGACCAAGACATAGACCTTGGCATACCTTGTCATCCGAGTCACCGAAGTCACCGTTGGCTGCACGCGAGGGAGGACCTCAATGATCAAGGAATATAGAGGTTCCCGGTACTTCCCGGGAGGTCACCCATCCCAGTACTGTTCCCCCCAGAGCTTGCTTAACTGTGGCAATCTCTTGCCACTAAGCTACACTCTTGTGGTGTCTGAAGAAGGGGAAAGATTAATGTTGACATTACCTTGAACAAGTTTTGGTCCCTCAAAGCTTCATTCTTTGCTTTCAAAGCCTATTTCTGAAGCATTTTTGGGGTGTTTTTTGGAGCCATTTTGGACTACTTTTGCACATAGTTCTCTTCACACAGGTCCAAGAACATCAAGAAGAGTGTTCTTTGTACTTCTCAGACAATTAATATCAACCTTTGGGAATGTATTTTCAGCCACACTCATAAAACTACACGTTTCTCGAGAGGCTTTCAGTTTTGGTGGGAGCAGCCACTGCAAATTTATGTAGGTTTTTTAAGCCTAAAACATCAGAGTTGACAGACACTTGCAGGTGTTATTGGATAGTTTTTGGGCTGTCTATTCAACCTTCTTAGTGTCATTTTAGTGCATATATTGAGCACATACACACCATGTATGTCCATGTGGTCATTGATATAGCGGTTACGTTGTTTGCATAAAGCCTTTTATGTTTGATAAAGAGGGTCGTGGTGAGGTTTTCTTAACTGGGAGACACCCAGATGTCGGGGTCTCTTCGGTGATGAAGGTGGAAGACTTACCCAGCCTCTCCATAGGAGATGTATGATAGTTGTTCATAGGTGCTCGATAAGCCTAGTTGGCTTTGGGTAACTGATTATATGCAGTGGAGTCAGTGATTCACTATGCAGGTAGACATGTCAGTACTTGTAGTTTTATGATACTTTGACACTCGTCATATGCTAATTTTGCAGAGGATACTCTGGCAAAATTTTTCCAGATTTCTGGTTGAATCAACTATATAGTGGTCGATTTACTCCTTGATACGCTTATTTGTTGGTGTTTTGGACTCGTCTAGCTCCATTATCATTCTATTATGTTCTCTACCATCATGGCATCAGAGGTCTCAGGCACATCCGGTGGATCAGGGTCTAGTGCTAGTGTTCCGAGGAGGAGCTATAATTTGCAGGGCAAAGACCATTTTGAGATCCGAAAATTTGATGGAAAAAACTTTGCTCTATGGAATAATCAGATTAAAGATGTGCTGATTCAAAGGAGGCAATGGAAGCCAGTAAATGGGATTTCAAAGAAGCCTGCTGACATGGATGAAGATGATTGGGATGAGTTAGATGAAATGGCCAGGTCTACCATTTGCTTGCACCTAGCAGATAATGTTTAATTTACAGTATTAGACTATGAAAGTGCAGAGGAGCTTTGGAAGAAGTTATGCAATACATATGAAAAAGAGACATCATCAAATAAAGTGTATCTGATGAGAAAATTATATGACCTTCGTATGAAGGACACAGATAGTGTTGCTGCTCATCTAAATGAGTTTGATGCTATATTCTCCCAGTTACACGCTCAAAAAATGGATATGGATAATGAAATGAAAGCAGTATTGTTGTTATGCACCCTGCCATCATCATGGGATACGTTTTGCACAACTATTACTAATAGTGCACCTGGTGGTAAACTCGTCTATGATGACATATGTGGAGCACTCTTAAGTGAGGAGATCCGTAGAAAATCTATGGTTGGCACTCAGAGTGGAGATGCATATAATGTTCGTGATTCTTACCAAGGAAAGAATCAGCAACGTGGTAGGAGCAAGAACAAGGAAAATAATGGTCAATGGAATAAGAGTAGAAGTAAATCAAGGACGAGGGATATCGAATGCCATTATTGTCATAAGAAAGGACACATGAAGAAAGCTTGTTATGCATTAAAGAATGCTAAAGGTAAAGGACAGAATGTTGATGGGCATGTTAAATAGTTACCTACACCATCTACTTCGACTGTGAAGATTGAAGAAATTAATGCTATTTCTGATGATGCTGATGTGTTGACACTTGATAGTACTGTGCCATCTGAGGCACTTATGGCTGATTCTCTTTCCCACACCTGGCTGCTAGATTCTAGTGCTTCTTTCCATGTGACACCACATAGAGAATGGTTCTCTAATTATGCAGCAAAGTCTCTTGGTACCGTGAGACTTGGTGACTCTTACCAGTGTGATGTTGTGGGGATTGGAGATGTGGTTGTGCAGTTCATTGATGGTTCAAAATTTACTATGCATAATGTACACCATGTACCTCAATTTGCATGCAGTTTCATGTCAGTTGGTCAACTTGATGACCTTGGTTACAAGGTGTTCTTCTATGCTCAGTCCTTTTGTATATCAAAGGGCAATATGGTTATTGCAAAAGGAAGCAAAGTTGGCTCACTTTATCCTTTATTTGTATCATAGAAAGAACACTTGTTAGCTGTTACTGAACAGCCTATGGCTTGTATTTGGCATGGTCGTTTGGGCCATATATCTCATAGTGGAATGGAAATTCTTTCTCATTCTGGCTACTTACATGTGTTATCTTTCTCTGATTTTTCATTTTGTGAGCATTATTAATATGGAAAGCAAACCAGAAATGTGCATAGCACGCACATTGACTCTTCAGTTCAGCCTTTAGATCTCATTCATACATGTGTGTGGTCCTATGCCAACTAGGTCCTTAGGTGGTTCTCTTTACTTTGTCACTTTCATAGATGATGCTTCTAGAAAAGTCTGGGTATATCCTATCAAATCAAAGGATGATGTATTCCCTACTTTCAAAAAATGGCTTGCTTCAATTGAGACTGAAAAAGGAACTAAGCTTAAGGCTTTACATTCAGATAATTGGGGTGAGTATACCTCACATGAATTCAGCCTTTTCTGTCAGTCTAGAGGGATTCATAGAGAGTTTACAGCTCCTTATACCCTAGTACAGAATGGTGTAGCTGAGAGGATGAATAGAACTATTCAAGATAGAGTAGTCTCTATGTTGCATCATGCAAACCTCTCACAAGGTTTTTGGGCAGAAGCAGTATTGACTGTAGTTCATGTCATTAACCTTTCACCTAGTACTCCCAAAGGTCTGAAAGTGACACAAGAGTTATGGACAGGGAAACCACCATATTATGACCATCTTCGAGTTTTTGGGTGTGAAGCATATGTTCATATACCCAAGAATCTTAGACAAAAGTTGGACCATAAGTCAAAGAAATGCATTTTTCTTGGATATGGTCGAGAAGGACAATTTGGATATCGCTTATGGGATCCTGAAACACGGTCAGTGATCAGAAGTAGTGATGTCATTTTTAATGAGTCTAAGATGCATAAACAGCCCATTAAGGAGGTTGAAGTGAGAAGAGTGGTGTTTGAGGATACTAGTCCTCTGGTTAGCATGCATAAAAATGTTGCACATAGGGATGTTCAAGAGAATGTCCATTCAGATCAGTTTGCACATGTTCCTGTTCAGCAACCATTGAGACGTTTTGCACGTGTCTCACATCCACCTGATAGATATGTTCCAGGTTTAGATTTTGTTATGCTAACAGATGCCGGTGAGCCTTCTTGCTACAAAGAGGCTATGCAGACAGAGGATCATGTCAAGTGGGAGCGTGCCATGAAGAGTGAGTTGGATTCTATTCACAAGAATGGTACTTGGTACTTAGTACCTTTGCCAAAGGGAAGGAAAGCTTTACCATGTAAATGGGTATATAAGCTGAAATTCACATCAGATAGTGCTTCTCCAAAATATAAAGCACGACTTGTTGCAAAGGGTTTTAAGCAACAACATGGTGTTGATTTTGAGGAAATCTTCTCTCCAGTGGTCAAGATGACTACTTTGCACATGTTGCTTGGATTCGTTGCAATGGAGGACTTAGAGCTAGTCCACATGGATGTGAAAACAGCTTTCTTGTATGGAGATCTTACAGATGAGATCTATATGGAACAACCAGAGGGTTATGTAGTTCCTGGCAAGGAAAGTCTAGTTTGTAAGCTCAAGAAGAGCTTGTATGGACTTAAACAGTCTCCTAGACAATGGTACCAAAAGTTTGATGCTTTTATGAAGTCCCAAGGCTATTCTCGGAGCAAGGAGGATCATTGTCTCTACACAAGGAGATGCTCTGATGGCAGCTTGATATGCTTGATACTTTACGTCGATGGTATGTTGATTGCTGGGAAGTCCTCTTATGATTTGTCAATTCTCAAAAAGAAGTTGAGTCAGACATTTGATATGAAGGATTTGGGGGATGCCAAACATATTCTTGGCATGCGCATTACTCGTGATAGGAGTAAAAGATGGATATACTTGTATCAAAGTGAGTACATATCCAAAGTACTTCACCGGTTCAATATGCAGGGTGGAAAGGCATTGAGTACACCTTTACCCACATATGTGAAATTGAGCAAGGATGACTGCCCCAAATCATATGAGGAAAAGTAATTCATGACCAAAATTCCCTATCAGTCTGTTGTTGGTAGTCTCATGTACGCTATGGTAGCTACGAGACCAGACATTGCATTTGCAGTGGGAGTTGTGAGCAGATATATGTCTAATCTTGGCAAGAAACATTGGGAAGCGGTCAAGATGATTTTGAGATATCCGACTGGCACTAAGACAAGTGTCTATGCTTAGGTAGAGGGAAAGCATCCATTATTGGTTACACAGATTCTGACTGCTGGTTGTGTAGACAATCGTAAGTCTACATCGGGGTACATTTTTCATTTTCGTGGAGGTGCCATCTCTTGGAGATCTCGTCTTCAAGAATGTACAACTGTTTCCACCACAGAAGCAAAGTATGTTGCAGCAAGTGAGGCATGTAAGGAAGCATTGTGGCTTTCTCATCTTGCTTGTGATATGGGTTTACCTCAGCATGTACCTCGCTTGCTCAGTGATAGCCAGAGTGCCATTGCTTTGGCTAAGAATCCGGTCTATCATGCAAAGACCAAGCACATTGAGGTAAGGTATCACTTCATTATAGATTGCTTAGCCACTGAGAGCATTATTCTTGAGAAGGTTCACACTCGAGATAATGCTGCAGATGCTTTGACTAAAGCTCTACCACACGATAGTTTTCCACATTGTTGTCACTTGATAGGGGTTACTTGATTCTTGATCTTACACAGTCACTTGTATACTGTGTAGCATGCCCATCAGGTGGGAGGTATAGTTTGTATACTTACACTCAGGTATTCTTTATCATTCTTTATTTTTCTCCCATAGTTACTCTGGCCATATTGGCCTTTAGTGGGAGATTTTTACCGTTAGTGTCCATGTGAAAGGCCAAATGGCCACCGGACACTTCTTTGTATATGTTCTTTAATAAAACATATAGTGGTCTGGTCAGTCACAGACTATAAGTTCGACCGCATTTGTAAGACCTAAGAAGTTTGTCTTCGTGCTCCCTGTGTACTGTGTTTTTTGTGTATTCTGCAGCCTCTGTGCAGAGTACTGGGTGCGGCCTCAGAAGCTTGGATTTCTACTCCGAGTATATCATCGTGGAGCTCTCAAGAAGGAGAGCGCACTATGGTGCATCACCATCGAAATACTTCATCTTCAAAAATAATGCGATTAACTAGAGAGCCCTATATTCTTCCTAGGCATTTTGAACAAGCATGTTCTATAAAAACCCTGATGCTCATCCTTGGTGGCAAGTCATTCATGTTCAACCTAGAGTTTGGTCATTGTCTAAAAACTTTATTGTTACAGAGATTGAAGAAAGTCATGTTTATTATTCATCATTAGGTATTGATATATTGACATCTCAAAGAGAAATTAGAAAAAAAATTATAAAGAAGTTAATTCAAAAATAAAAGATATCATATATTCATATATATTAAATATAAAAGTATCATAATTACCTTATAAGCAATCCAAGACGATTGATCACATCTCGTACTCCTTTCATTATACCTCCATCAATAACCAAAGTTAAAATATGTTTCAAAATGTTATGCCAATCATGGTTCTTTAACCTAGATAAGCTCTTATCATCCATAGTAAACATGTTCTAGAAAGATGCTCCATATCCTGTAGGAGTCTGAATCAATTGAATCCTATTGTTGATAGTTTGTATCTCCTTTGTTGTAAGTACCCAAAGAGCAGGTGCATAAGTCGTTTCCTATCTATGTCTATCAAAAACTGGCCATAACTTTGGTTTTGAGTTTTGATCCTTCAAATCATTCCTTGATGCTATGGTGTCTTTTAATCCAAGAAGATGCTACCATAATTAATAACCAATATTCTTAAATATATGCATAGGATCAAGAAGATGACATACTTTTAACTCTTTCCAATACTCCAAAGAATACCATATTGATATATTCTCTATGAGTGCCAATTTTCCTTTACCTCTTATCACATTCTCAGTATCTTCATCATCACTGAAGAATTCTGATTCAAAATCTATCAGAGATCCATCTATCCATTTTCGATACCAATCCATAGGTGTCATAGGGTTTGGACACTCACCTGTTTCAAGCTTTCCATTAAAATGTATCCCTTCTCTTTTAGATCTTAATGGATGATCATCAAGCAAGAAGTATCGATGTTGAAGATAAATATTTTTGTTGAGATTCTTACTATTGATTGATCTCAATCAATCACCACAATATGGACAAGATTTATAAGCCTTAGTAGATATTCATGCATCATGAAATTAAATTAACTCACATTTATTTGTATGCATATTGAATAAAAAAATTACATCAATACCTGAACAAACACCATACCATAGAAAATTGTGAATAGTCCAAGCCACAATACCACGAAATATAATATATCTTTCATTGACGCTTTTCAATACATCAACGAGATTAATACCTCTCCATAACTCTTGGAGATCGTCAATGAGAGGATCAAGATATATATTCATATCTTTAACTTGTCTTTTTCCTGGGATTAAAAGTGAAAGCATTAAATATTCCTTTTTAATGCTAAGATATGGCAGAAGTTTGTAGTTTATGACTATCATTGGCCATGTTGATCATTTCCTAGATTTCATGGAGAATGGATTAACCCCATCTAATGCAACTCCTAACTTTAGATTTTGTGGATTTTGTGTAAAATCATGCCATGTAGAATCAATATGCTAAAAAGCAACACTATCATTAGGAATTCTGATTATTCCATTAGTACTTTTATGGTCATGTTCCCATTTCAAAAGCTTTGATAATTCGGGGCTTTGAAACATCTGTCTAATCCGTGGAGACAATGGAAAATGTCTCAATACCTTTTTTGGGATTTTACCTTCCTCATCCTTATATCAAGGAGATTGACATTTTGGACATGTCAAAGAGTTTGCATATTCACCTCTATATAAAATACAATCGTTAGGACATGTATGTATACATTGATAATCTATACCAAGATTGTTGATTATCTTCTTCATTTCATCATGTGAGGTAGGAAGAATATTTTTTGGTAAAAAATTTTCAGATAATAACATGTAAGTTCACAAAGAGACATATTAATAAAAATAAATAAATATATATATATATATATATATATATATATATATATATATATATATATATATATATATATATATATATATATATATATATATATATATATATATATATATATATGCATATGATTTTGTATATGTGTATGCTTATGTGTATGTGTATGTGGAGATGTATATGCATGTGCATGCATATACATATGTGTATGTGTATATGTATGTATGTGTGTATATGTGTTTTATATGTGTATATATATGTATATATACGTATGTGTTGTTGATATATTTAGGTAGTGATGTGTGTGAACACACTAGGACCGTCGGGGCACTTTTTTCCCTCTTTAGGAGGTTTTTTTCCCTGGCTTGAATATACGCCTATTGCCCTAATGGGCTACTTATCTTTGTACATTCTCTAGTAATACATTCAGTCTTGTGTGTTGTGCTCCAAGCTTCTTCTTCTTCCTTGTGCTGTTCGCGTGCTTCCGCAGACATCTATCTCCAACAATTGGTATCAGAGCAGGTCGTCGCTTCATCTAGGGCGCCATCGACACTCCTCCGTTTGCAGTCTCAGAATCATACGAATTTTGCTGAGCATACTCCGGGTGTTTCCGAGATCAAAATTGCTTCGCTTTGTGGTGCTGAAATCGTGATCTAAGCTCGTTTCGGCCTCCAAACGCACTATCGTAGCGCTTGTGCAGGCTATTTCGTCTTTTTGTGCCAAAGGTATATACCAGTTTCTGTTCGCCAGTATAAGCGTTTAGCAGAACTCGTCTGAGCAGTTTCGTTCAGCTTTTTGAGATACAGTCAATTTTCTGCATCAAGGTATTTTAGTCACCGGCCATGGCTAAAAGCAGTGATGTATTCCGTATGTTGGCTGTTGAGGATAAGTTGGATGGTACCAACTACCCATTATGGGCATATATGATGCGACATGTATTGGTTGCAAAAGGATTGTGGAACATTGTGCAGGGTGTTGAAAGACGTCCTGTTACACTTGTAACAATAGGTACTACGAATACAGGTGCTGGAGCTGATGAAGATGGTGTCGAAGATGATATTGTGCAGATTCCTGTTCATGCTGCTGTTTCTGTTGCACCTACTGCAGAGCAGATTTGTTGGGATGGCAGAGATGCCCAAGCACATGCATTGATAGCTTTGTTTGTCAAACGTGCCATTATTCCTCATATTCGCTCTTGCAGAACAGCTAGGGATGCTTGGGATACACTTACCACATTGTACCAAGCTAGGAATGAGGCTCGTGTTGCTTACCTCCGAAAATAGTTGGAGAGTGAGCACATGAATGAAGGTGATTCTATGGACAGTTTCCTAACGAAGATCAAAGATTTGAAAGAACAGTTGATTTCTGTTGATGAGGTTATACCAGATAGCTCACTTGTGCAGACCGTTCTGAATGGTCTTCCTGATTCATATCAGAGTTTTGCTTCTACTCTTCGGTTGATGATGAAAGCCAATCCGAATGCCTTATCATTTGAGGAGTTAGTCTCTGTTCTATTGCAGGAAGATCAGTCCAGGCAGAACAGGTCCATTATGCATGTTGCAGATCAAGCTTTCCTCGCTAGTCAGAAGGGCAAAGGAAAATGGAGCTCTTCTACTAGTAAGCAAAAATCTGCAAATGCTGCACATTCGAAGAACCAGGATAAAGATGAGAAGAAATCAGAGAAGCAGAAATTGTTTTGCAAGTACTGTAAAGGGAATGATCATATCATAAAGAACTATCCAAAACTGGCTGCAAAAGAGGCAAAGAAAAAGGAGGCTGGAATGGTTGTTGCAGAAGCCTCTACACCAAAAACAGAGTCTGCTAATCTTGTGTAGGAAGAAGAATGGGAGTTTACTACTGTTTGCAGTTTTGACCCATCTTCTCATGAGCAGTGCATGTCTGCAGTGGACTCAGATGTTTGGTACTTTGACAGTGGGGCGACCAAACATATTACCTCGCAGCGTAATTTCTTCTCTTCACTCGAGCCTGCCCCTATAGGGAATACTGTCACATGCGCCAACAACTCCTCTTATCCTGTTATGGGAGTTGGTAAGATCATTCTGACTACTGCTGATGGTAATTCCTTCACTTTGTCAGATGCTTTATTTATGCTAGGGATCAAGAAGAATCTGTTATCCGTTTTTGCATTAGCCAAGATTGGCTTGGTTGTGAAATTTGTTGATGACAGATGTACAGTTCATGATCTGTCAAATGGCGATGTTATTATTGCTTCTGGCATTTTATGTCGTGGGTTGTATAAGCTCATAGACTATGAAAGATCTGTGAATGATTCGGCATGTGCAGTTCATGATTCTCAGGCTATGTCAAATGCAAAGCTTTGGCATGCACGCTTTGGTCATCTGAATTTTGCTAGTTTGCTACACCTGCAGAAATCTGATAATGGTGTCTTCTTTGCCCAAGCTTGAGGCACCTGGAAAACATGTTTGTCAAGGCTATATTTTGGGAAAAATGCAGCGTTCCTCCTTTCCAAAAGGTGGTTCAGTTCGGGCTACACAGAAATTACAACTTGTACATAGTGATGTCTGTGGTCCTATGCAGACACCCTCTTTTGGAAATTACCTTTACTTCGTGACTTTCATTGATGATTTTTCCAGGCATGCATGGGTATATCCACTCAAAGCAAAGTCCGAAGTTTTCATGTGCTTTAAACAATTTTTGGTTTTGGTTGAAAATTTGTCAGCATGTAAAATGGGCACCCTCCGTTCTGATCGAGGGGGGGAATATATGTCTTCTGATTTTAATACATTTCTGGCTGAACGTGGGATAAAACACCACTGTACAATGCCGTATACACCTCAACAGAATGGAGTTGCTGAACGGAAGAACAGATCACTCATGGAGATGGCGAGGTGTATGGTCAAGAGTCAGGCTTTACCACATAGTTTGTGGCTTGAGGCTGTCATGTGTGCAGCATATGTACTTAAGAGGTGTCCCACTAAAGCGCTGGAGTCTATCACTCCATATGAGGCTTGGCATGACCGCAAGCCATCTCTTGCTCATCTACGTATTTTTGGTTGTTTGGCATATGCATTAGTGCATGAAATACATCGTAGAAAATTGGATGATAAGGCAGTAAAATGTATTTTTGTTGGGTACATTTCTGAAAGTAAAGGCTATCGTCTGTATCATCCACAGACTAAACTCATTCTCGTTAGCCGTGATGTTGTTTTTGTGGAAGATGCTATTCAGCCATTGCTTTCATGTACCAAGGAGACATCTGTCAGCTCCAAAGACATGTATGATACTCTGATGCCTCTTTTTACAGGTGGACAGTCTAGTGCTCGTCCTAATGAGGCAACTTCTCAACCTTTGCAGGTTTCATGTGATAATGCAGATAATTCTATTTCTGATGCAGATGTACATGATGCACTTATTGATGAGAGAGCTGATAATGAGCAGGTAAGAACTATGCCAAAATGGCTGGTGCAGACTTTACGTGACAGCAAATTAGATGCACCTCTGTCATATCGTACTCGTTCAGGCTCTCATAGTGCCTCTTTTGCATCAGATTGCTATGCTATGGCTGCATCTAGTCTCTGTGATGAGAATGAGCATGTTTCGTTTGATGAAGCACAAAATTCAGAAAATTGGATGGTTGCTATGCAATCTGAATATGATGCTATAATGAAGAATGGTACTTGGTCTTTATGTGACTTGCCTCTTGGTAAGAAGGCCATTGGCACTAAGTGGGTATACAAGCTAAAGCGTAAACCTGATGGTACAATGGATAGGTATAAGGCTAGGCTTGTTGCAAAGGGTTATGCGCAGGAAAGAGGCATTGATTTTGATGAGACCTTTGCACCTACATGCCGTATGACTACTGTTCAAAGCATTTGTGCACTTGCACCCCATCATGGTTGGAATGTACATCAGTTGGACATTAAAACAGCATTTCTGAATGGTGACTTGCATGAAGAAGTGTATGTTTTTCAGCCCCGTGGCTTTGTGCAGAAAGGGCATGAAAACCAGGTGTGCATGTTAAAGAAGGCATTATATGGTTTAAAGCAAGCACCACATGCTTGGTATGAGAAGATACATGCCTATCTGGTTGCACATGGTTTTGAGAACAGTCCAACTGAAAGCACCTTATATGTTAAGTGTGCTAATGATGTGCTTCTGATCATTTTTGTCTATGTTGACGACATGCTGCTCACTGGTCCTATTGAGAAGCACATTGCTGATTTAAAGGCTGATTTGCATGCTTCATTTGAGATGTCTGATTTGGGGCATTTGCATCACTATTTGGGCATTCAGTTTATGCAAGTTGATGGTGGAATGGCTTTGTGTCAAACAAAATATATTGACACATTATTGCAGCATTTTGGCCTTGAAGAATGTAAGCCTATTGCCACTCCTATGGAGACAGGTTTACGATTGAGTCTTCATGATGTTGGAGATGCATTTGATGTTGTTCTCTATCAGCAGGCTGTTGGATGCTTGATTTACTTATGCATTACTCGGCCAGATATTCAGTTTGTTGTCTCACAGATGAGCAGGTTTATGCATTGCCTAGGAGTCATGCATTGGAAGGCAGTTAAGCGCATCTTTCGCTACTTGAGTGGTACTCAGCTACTTGGGTTGTTTTATCCCAAGGGGGGATCACTACCGCCAAATTTGCATGCTTTTTCTGACTCAGATTGGGTTGGTTGCTATGACACTCGTGTGTCCACCAGTGGTTTTTGCTTCATGCTTGGTAGCTCATGTATATCTTGGTTGAGCAAGAAGCAGCCTACTGTGGCCACTTCCAGTTGTGAAGCTAAGTATAGGGCAGCTTTCACAGCGATCGTTGAGTGTGTGTGGGTCAGACGCCTTATGGCTGATTTGGGTGTTGGCCACTCTTCTGCCACCACCATCTTCACTGACAGTCAAAGCACATTGGCAGTTGCGAGGAACCCTGTGTTCCATGCTCGCACTAAGCACATTGAGGTGCATTATCACTATGTCAGGGAGAGGTTCTCTGCAGGGGAGATCAGCTTGGCATATGTGCCCACGCAGGAGAACATTGCAGACCTTTTCACGAAGGCTCTGCCTAGGGAGAAGTTTGAAGCTTTCCGCAAAGCTTTGGGCTTACTTCCTTTTGTGGAGTGATATCCACATAGCTTGGCACTTCCTTATACATAAGTGCCAGCTCCTTGTTCACCGCATCACTCCCAGGGGGGATTTGTTGATATATTTAGGTAGTGATATGTGTGAACACACTAGGACCGCCGGGGCACTTTTTTCCCTCTTTAGGAGGTTTTTTTCCCCCGGCTTGAATATACGCCTATTGCCCTAATGGGCTACTTATCTTTGTACATTCTCTAGTAATACATTCAGTATTGTGTGTTGTGCTCCAAGCTTCTTCTTCTTCCTTGTGTTGTTCGCGTGCTTCCGCAGACATCTATCTCCAACATGTGTATGTGTATGCATATATGTATGTGTATGTGTGTATATATGTGTATGTATGTATGTATGTATGTATGTATGTATGTATGTATGTATGTATGTATGTATGTATGTATGTGTATGTATGTATGTACGTGTATGTATGTATGAATGTGTATGTATGTATGTATATGTATGAATGCATGTGTAGCTATGTATATTTGATTTTGTTTTTAATTTTCTTTTTGTTTATTGTGGTTTGCAAACTTTCATATAGATATCTAGACCACTGAATCGTTTGGATGTCTTCTCGAAGATTTTGGAAGATGGATGAATAGTTTTAAAGGATTGGCGGACAGAAAGCATTCATTCAATGCAAGTTCTTGTTCTTACCTTAGCTAAGGTAAAAACAAAAACCTGCACTGATTGAATGCTTTCTTTCCACCCATCCTTTAAAATTATTCTTTTATGCAAAGTTCATAAAAAAGTTAGCAGTGCAGGTATTAGGTTGACTAGAATAGGAGAAGCAGATGTGTCAAGAAGATTTTAAAGGCTGGGTGGACAATTTCAAAGGCTAGATGGACAAAGTATCTTCATTCGATATAGGTATGTATAATTTGACCTTACTCTCATAACATGTGTATGTGTGTATATGTGTGTGTATGTTTATATGTGTGTATACATTCATGTATATATATATGTGTATGTCTATGTATGCATATATATATATATATATATATATATAAATATATATATATATATATAAATATATATATATATATATATATATATATATATATATATATATATATATATATATATATATATATATTTATGCATGTATATATAAATAGATAGAAAATTAAAAATTATACCTTAATAGTGCCGAAATAGATACACTACTCAATCCAAAACGATTTTGACGATTGAGAATAAGTGAGCTCTCACTTAATCGTGTCAAACGACTTCCTTCATATACATGCTTTAGACATTTCTCTCAAAGATATTTCTCATTTTTAGAAATATCAATGCTCTCATTGTCATTTTGATACCAATCCTCAATAAAATCTACCATGCCATCATCTTCATCATTATCGCACAAATCTTGTACTTTATCTTCTTTTGAATATAGGTCTTTCAACCTTGCATATTCCATAGGATCACTTTTGCGTAGCCTCTTCATAGAAGCTTCTCACAAATGAGGTCATTCATTTTTTGCATGTCAAATCCTTCTACTAGTAAGGGATGTTGCATTCAAGCATATTCCATAAGTACTCATGCTTTGAACAGAACGTGCAAGTCGATTCCAATCTCCTCATCCATATATAGGACCACAAAATGACATAAGAGTGACTTCAGAGTCCGGAGGCACATACAGATCCTCTACAATAAAGAGACCATGACTAGCACTAGTAATAGTGGATGGAGCAATCATATAGCAATTACCCCAAAAGTTAAGAACGTCTCCATCTAAAGGAAGTGGCCCTCTATTCCATCCTCCACATCTTCTTCTATCATATGTTTGTACTAGAGAACGATCACGAGCTGGCAATGGATAATCTCCAGCCGTTTCAGTCTCTAAACCAGGAGGTAGAGGATTTCTAGAAACCTCTTCTTGTAATTGATGAACAGTAAGTCCATGATGTGTACGAGGTATATTAGCATTATGAGTATGAGAATTATTATCATCATCGAGCAAGTATTCCTATATATCAAAAGTATTTTGATTTTGTATATGGTTTTTAAATAACATAATGACATTAATTTATAGAAAAAATACATACCCAAGCATTATCACGTTGACTAGGTGGTGGAGCACGCTCAAAAGTACCATATTCTACCTCATGTTCAATACATTCCAATCGTGGTCTTTGATACGTGCCATAGCAAGGGTTACACCAACATATAATATGCTCTTGATAGTAAAATTCATCATAATTCCTATCAGAGGACACATGTGAAGTCATTGCATGGGTAGGAGGTGGCGAAGTGCCCTCTGATTTATCACAATCTGATTATAACAAGAAAAAAACATATATCAGTTATGTATCTATCAAATATATTTAAAATTAAAAGTTTGATATACTTATAGTATATAGTTCTTGCACGATTAGGAGACGGTGGTGGAGTTCTGTCTGATTGATTGGAATCTACAAATAATGGCATTAGATATTAATAATCTGATTATTTACATACATAAACATTCACATATACACATTTACACATATTCACATATAGACAAATACACATTCTTGTGGGATAAATGCATGTATTTTGTATGGACGTGTGTATATCCATGCATGTGTATGTGTGTATGTATATATGTAGATATGTATATGTGTGTTTATGTTATATGTATGTATATGTGTATATGTATGCATGTATGTATGTGTATATGTTTGCATGTATATGTGTATATGGGTATGTGTATGTGTATATGTGTGTATATATGTGTATGTATTCTGATTCTTTTTTTTTTGTTTGAGATTAAAATAACAAGAGATATTGTATGGTGGAAAAAAATAAGAGGAGACATAACATACCACCTAAGACGTGGTAGTTTTTTTGTAGATAGCTACATCTTCAGGAGTCATTTCCTCAGCAGAAGGTATACAAATTAATAGTTTATATTTATAATGCTCATATGTTTTATTATTTTTTTACATTTAATTTATGTATTTCTTTTCTCTTTAAATAAACAAGCTACTGCAAAGAAGAGAGTTGAGTCGGGCCACACATCTCACTTAGGTCAAATGGGCCATCATGGTTTTGTAGCTACATTTGTAAGTATATATGTTATTGTAAGTATAATTTTTATTTGAGTTAAAATGCAATAAACTAATCTTTCTTATTTGTTTCAATGCAGCGAAAGGATTATGGCAAATATCCTACGAAACATGAGATCGAGTATGCTACACATTTTGGATATTGTCGTTTGAGCAAGTATATGCGAGATCATCCGGATGCATTTGTGAGTATTATTAAATTTCATATAATTATTTTGGTTTTATGGATGTTTTAATTGTTTTAGTTATTTATATTTGTTATATGTAATACAGGAGTATTATGGAGAGGCAGATATGGATGAATGGAGATACAAACACAGGAGGGACGATCTCGATCATCATAGAGTGCTCACATAGACACATCAGATCATGCGGATGATTGTGATGATGAGGATGAGGATGAGGATGAGGATGATCATGATGATGATGATGATGATGATGATGATGATGATGATAAGGATTCTTGATTATTACATTGGATATGTATTTACATTGATATGAATTGTGTGTATGGTATTAAGTAATAAAAAAACTTGTTCTACTGATTTTTATTGTTGTTTATATTAAGCATGTGTTGTATTACTTTAATTATATAATTCATTCATATTTATGTGTGCTTGTGTGTATATAAAATGTATATATGCACATGTAGGTATATATCTATATTTGTGTAAGTGTGTCTATATGCATGTATATGTATGTATCTATGTATATATATGTGCATGTATGTATAGGCATATGTATATGTGTATATGCATGTATCTGCATGTGCATTGTGTAAGTATATGTGCGTATGTATGTGTATGTGCATGTGCATGTGTATGTGTGTATATGTGTATATGTTTGTGCATGTATATATGTAAGTGTATATGTATATGTGTATGTGCATGTGCATGTATATGTGTGTATATGTATCTATGTGCATGTGTATGTGTGTATATGTATGTATGTGCATGTGTATATGTGTATATGTGTGTATGTGTGTATGTGTGTATGTGTGTATGTGTGTATGTGTGTATGTGTGTATGTGTGTATGTGTGTATGTGTATGTGTATGTGTGTATGTGTGTATGTGTGTATGTGTGTATGTGTGTATGTGTGTATGTGTGTATGTGTGTATGTGTGTATGTGTGTATGTGTGTATGTGTGTATGTGTGTATGTGTGTATGTGTGTATGTGTGTATGTGTGTATGTGTGTATGTGTGTATGTGTGTATGTGTGTATGTGTGTATGTGTGTATGTGTGTATGTGTGTGTACGTATGTGCATGTATATGTGTGTAGTATGTGTGTATATGTATGTATGTACATATGTATATGTGTATATGCATGTACGTGCATGTGCATGTGTAAGTGTATATGTGTATGTATGTGTATGTATGTATATGTATGTGTATGTCCATGTGCATGTGCATGTGTATGTGTGTATATGTATGTATGTGCATGTGCATATGTAAGTGTATATGCGTATGTATGTGTATGTGCATGTGCATATGTATGTGTGTGTATATGTATGTAGGTGCATGTATATGTGTAAGTGTATGTGTATATGTGTGTATGTGCATGTATGTGTATATCTATGTATGTGCATGTGTGTGTATGTGCATATTGTTGATATATTTAGTATGTGCATATTGTTGATATATTTAGGTAGTGATGTGTGTGAACACACTAGCACTGCTGCGGCACTTTTTTCCCTTTAGGAGGTTTTTTCCCCCCGGCTTGTATATATGCCTATTGCCCTAATGGGATACTTATCTTTGTACATTCTCTAGTAATACATTCAGTATTGTGTGTTGAGCTCCAAGCTTCTTCTTCTTCCTTGTGCTCTTCGCGTGCTTCCGCAGACATCTAACTCCAACAATTGGTATTAGAGCAAGTTGCCACTTCATCTAGGGCATCGTCGACACTCCTCTGGTTGCAATCTCAGAATCGCACAAATTTCAGTGAGTATACTCGATGTGTTTCCGAGATCAAAACTGCTTTGCTTTGTGGTGTCAAAATCGTGATTTGAGCTTGTTTCGGTCTCCCAATGCACTATCGCAATGCTTGTGCAGACTATTTTGTCTTTTTGTGCCAAAGATATATACCAGTTTCGGTTTGCCAATATAAGCTTCTCAAAGTCTGCTACAGTTCTAGCAGAGTTTGTCTGGGCAGTTCTATTCAACTTTTCCAGATACAGTCAATTTTTCGCATCAAGGTATTTTAGTCACGGGCCATGGCTGAAAGCAGTGATGTATTCCGTATGTTGGCTATTGAGGATAAATTGGATGGTAAAAACTACCCGTTATGGGCTTATATGATGCGACATATATTGGTTGCAAAAGGACTGTGGAATATTGTGCAAGGTGTTGAAAGACGTCCTATTACACCTACGAATATAGGGTACTACAAATATAGGTGCTGAAATTGATGGAGATGGTATCGAAGATGATGATATTCTGTAGATTCATGTTCATGCTACGGTTTCTGCTGCACCTACTGTAGAGCAGATTCATTGGGATGACAGAAATGCTGAGGCACATGCATTGATAGCTTTGTCTATCAAAAATGCCATTATTCCTCATATTCGCTCTTGCGAAATAGCTAAGGATGCTTGGAATACACTTACCACACTGTACCAAGCTAGGAATGAGGCTCGTGTTGCTTACCTCCAAAAATAGTTGGAGAGTGAGCACATGAATGAAGGTGATTCTATGGACAATTTTGTAACAAAGATCAAAGACTTGAAGGAACAGTTGATTTCTGCTCATGAAGTTATACGAGGTAGCTCACTTGTGCAGTCCGTTCTGAATGCTCTTCCTTTTTCATATCAGAGTTTTGCTTCTACTCTTTGGTTGATGATGAAAGGCAATCCAAATGCCTTGTCATTTGAGGAGTTAGTCTCTGTTCTATTGTAGGAAGATCAGTCGAGGTAGAACAAGTCCATTATGCGTGTTGCAGATCAAGCTTTCTTGGCTAGTCAGAAGGGCAAAGGAAAATGGAGCTCTTCAACTAGTAAGCAGAAATCTGCTAATTCTGCACATTCAAAGAAGGAAGAAAAAGATGAGAAGAAATCAGAAAAGTAGAAATTGTTTTGCAAGTACGATAAAGGAAATGATCATATCATAAAGAACTGTCCTAAACTGGCTACAAAAGAGGCAAAGAAAAAAGCGGCGGGAATGGTTGTTGCAGAGGCCTCTACTCCAAAAATAGAGTCTGCTAACCTTGTGCAGGATGAAGAATGGGCCTTTACTCTTGTTTGTAGTTTTGACCCATCTTCTCATGAGTTGTACATGTCTGCAGTAGACTCAGATGTTTGGTACTTTGATAGTGGGGCGACCAAAGATATTACCTCGCAGCATAGTTTCTTGTCATGGGAGTTGGTAAGATCATTCTGATTACTGCTCATGGTAGTTCTTTCACTTTGTCATGTGTTTTATTTGTGCCAGGGAGAATCTGTTATCAGTTTCTGCATTAGCCAAGATTGGCTTGGTTGTGAAATTTGTTGATGACAGATGTACGGTTCATGATCTTTCAAATGGCAACATGATTATTGCTTCTGGCATTTTATGTTGTGGGCTGTATAAGCTCATAGACTATGAAAGATCTGTAAATGATTTGGCATATGCAGTACATGATTCTCAGGCTATGTCAGATGCAAAGATTTGGCATGATGCTTTGGTCATCTCAATTTTGCTAGTGTGCTACGCTTGTAGAAATCCGAAATGGTGTCCTCTTTGCCCAAACTTGAGGCACCTGGAAAGCATGTTTGTGAAGGCTGTATTTTGGGCAAAATGTAGCGTTCCTCCTTTCCAAAAGATGGTTCAGTTTGGGCTACTAAAAAATTATAGTTTGTACATAGTGATGTCTGTGGTCCTATGCAGACACCTTCTTTTGGAAATTATCTTTACTTTGTGATTTTCATCGATGATTTTTCCAAGCATGCATTTCATTGAAGGCAAAGTCCGAAGTGTTTGTGTGCTTCAAAAAGTTTCTGGTTTTGGTTGAAAATATGTCAGCATGTAAAATGGGCACCCTCCGTTCTGATCGGGGGGGAATATATATCTTCTGATTTTAATGCATTTCTGGCTGAATGTGGGATAAAACACTAGTGTATAGTGCTATATACACCTCAATAGAATGAAGTTGCTGAACGGAAGAATAGGTCACTCATGGAGATAATGACGTGTATGGTCAAGAGTCAAGCCTTACCACATAGTTTTTGGCTTGAGGTTGTTATGTGTGCAACATATGTACTTAACAAGTGTCCCACTAAAGCATTGTAGTCTATCACTCCATATGAGGCTTGGCATGATCGCAAGCCATCTGTTGCTCATCTGTGTGTTTTTTGTTGTTTGGCATATGCATTAGTGCCTGAACAACACCGTAGAAAATTGGATGATAAAGCAATAAAATGTATTTTTGTTGGGTACAGTTCTAAAAGTAAAGTCTATCATTTGTATCATCCACAGACTAAACGCATTCTGGTTAGCCGTGATGTTTTTGTGGAAGATGTTATTTAGCCATTGCTTTCATGTACTAAGGAGACATTTGTTACTTCCAAAGACATTACTTTGCTGCCTTTTTTTATAGGTGGGAAGTCTAGTGCTGGACCTAATGAGGCAACTTCTCAGCCTTTTTAGTTTTCACATGATGATGCAGATCATTCCATTTCTGATGCAGATTTACATGACGCACTTGTTGATGAGAGAGCTGATATTGAGCAGGCAAAAACTATGCCAAAATGGCTGGTGCAGACTTTGCGTGACAGCAAATTGGATGCACCTCTGTCATATCGTACTCGATCTGGCTCTCATAGTGCCTGTTTTGTGTCAGATTGCTATGCTATGGCTACCTCTAGTCTCTGTGATGAGACTGAACCTGTTTCGTTTGTTGAAGCACAAAATTCTGAACATTGGATGGTTGCAATGCAATCTGTTTATGATGCTATAATGAAGAATGGTACTTGGTCTTTATGTGACTTGCCTCCTGGTAAGAAGGCCATTAGCACTAAGTGGATATACAAGCTGAAGCGTAAACGTGATGGAACAGTTGACATGTATAAGGCTAGGCTTGTTGCAAAGCGTTATGCACAGGAAAGATTCATTGATTTTGATGAAACCTTTGCTCCTACTTGCCGAATGACTACTGGTCATAACATATGTGCACTTGCAACTCATCATGGTTGGAATGTACATCAGTTGGACATTAAAACGGCATTTCTAAATGGTGACTTGCATGAAGAAGTGTATGTTTTTTAGCCCCATGGCTTTGTGCAGAAAGGGCATGAAAACCAGGTGTGCAGGTTAAAGAAGGCATTATATGGTTTAAAGCAAGCACCATGTGCTTGGTATGAAAGGATACATGCCTATCTGATTGCACATGGTTTCGAGAACAGTCCAACTGAAAGCACCTTATATGTTAAGCATGCTAATGATGTACTTCTGATCATTGTGGTTTATGTTCATGACATGCTGCTCACTGTTCTTCATGACATACATATTGCTAATTTTAACACTGATTTGTGTGCCTTGTGTATTTTTTATGTGCTAATGCAAATGAGTGTGATGAATATGTGTTGCATTTGCACATTTGAGTAAGCGTGTGCATGCTATTGTGATTCCAGATATTTGTAAAGGTCTCTCTGGGAAAAATAGGACCTCTGCGTAGCACTTGAGGAAAAAGGAGAGATCGTCATCAACCAAAGAAAATGGTGCATGATTGAGGGAGTTGGTGAAAGACGTTATGTTTCCAAAGCTTGTAGAAAAAAGTTGTTTCATTTGAGATTCAAAAGCCTTTTAATCTCATTAGACACTCCTCTTTGAACTTTCCTTCTTGAAGAACGACATAGCATAGCAACCAATAGAGCTCCTCGGAACATTGAAAAACAAATCATTCTCTTCTTTCGACATGCCAACTCCTCTCATGTGTATCCACTAAAGTCCAAACTCTACCTTCACACCTTTAACACTTTAAACTTATGAAGCACCTCTTTTCGCTTTCCCTTCATACATTTATCTAAATTAACTTTTCCCTTTGCGTCTCTTGGTTACACCTACAGGCTACTACATCGTACCTTTCATGTATCAACTATGGGTATATAGTCTTTGACTTGATCAGAAGAGTGTGATTCTTGTTTTGGTGCATCTTCTCCAATAGTTACTCCTTATCTTTAAATATTTCACAATCCATAGTTACAACAACTGCAGAAATTAGCGAGTGAGAATTAATGATACTTTACCTCATGTTCATGAGTATGCTTTTGCTTCTATGATTAATTTACTATCAGCCCTAAAATAGCAAAATACATTGCAGTAGATTTTCACCATAAACCCTAATTGCTTTTAAAGGTTCATTTTGCATTGGAACTTCCGTTAGAGAGATTTTTTGGCATAGGAGCTCTTATTTTTAGAGCTTGAAGACATTGAACATGTATGATCTATGTGAATGCTCCTCCATATAAGAGTAAAAGCTTATGATAAGTTTTGACATGTGTGGTATTGTTTTTAGTTTATGCCATTTCATCTTTGATTTGAGATCATGGTTTTGTCAGCGGCATTGTGATCATATCTTGTTTATGCACTTGGATATGGCTTTGTTTATTGCACATAATGTTGTGAGAGATTGATTGGATCTTTGGTTAGTACTTTTATTCTTGTTTTTCTTTGTAGGTGTGTGATCCAACTTGGAGCCTCAACGGCAAACCCCTTTGTCACCTTGATTGGCTATTCTATTAGCATATGATCCTTGATTTGATATTTTATGTTCCATTGAGATTCTTGGCATACATGGATGATGATTCCCACATGTTTATTTTAGTCCATTTTAGGGAGGAGATGTTGTCAAAATTTTGTCTTCTTTTTTGCTAGAAGAGTACTCTAGTGGATCCTTGAAGCTTGTGTAATAGCTTTGGATACATTTAATTTTTAGATACTTGGATAGGACCACAAGTGACTTGGGATAACAAGTTCTTGGACAGATTCTTTCTTGAGTGGGAGATGCATAATCAATGTATTCACATGCATTGCCATCAATTATTGGTGTTTATGTTCACCATTGCATATGATTACATCAGTGACAGGTTATGACAAGTTTATCATTCTTCTTTCATTATTGGTTATCTTTTCATGACTCCTCAATTTACAAGAGACACTCTGTCAAATTTTTCATAGGATTCTTTCACATCTACTTAGTAATTTTGGAGACTTAGTGAGTAGGCTTATGCTTATGGTTTTATGTGCATGCTAGATGCATGGTTATGTGACAGGTGGTTCACATGGTTTCTTCCCAACAAGATATGTGTCACTCTAGCACAATGGTGAGTACCAACGTGAGAAGATTCACCTCATAATTGTCAATCCGTGGAGACGTGAGGACTAGTATGAAGACTATGAGCAAGTGAAGGCACAAGTGCGTGAGTGAGAAGCACACAAGCATGCACACACATACACACACACGCGCACACAAGGCAAGAACAAGGAGAGGAACAATGGAGTTCTTTTCATTAATCAATAGGTCTCTTACATAAGCTCAATTCACAAACAATCCAACCCCAAAAATGAGCTCTCTAGCTCTTTTTATAGTTTTCTAACTAGCTTTGGTCTTGTCCAGACCTAGTGTCCGGCCTAGTTAAAAATTAGGTTCTAGAGTCTATTTGAGGGTTCAAACAGAGTCTAAAAATTATGAAAATTGATATGTCGCTAGTTCTAATACTCCTCAAGCTCGAGGACTCCTCGGCTTGCACAAAATGGAGTCTATTCTACCAAAAACGGGATTTACAATGTTTGTGTAGTGATTAAAATCACTTGAGTTGTAAATAATCCATGGGAAAAAAATGATTTGGCCTTGTTGTCGTATTGTGCATGACTCCTCTGTTGCTTTGTATGCCAACACGCCCCCCTTCCTAGCGTCTGTCACCCCTGACAGACCTTTGTTCTCTCGGGTGGTCGATATAGTATTGGATGACATTGGTGGCCAGTTCATGTTCTCCTATCCTTAAGCCTCTTGCTAGATCAGCTTCCAATGCATCCCAATTTATTGCACCAGGGGCCTCTGGTTGTGGGGTGGTGTAGTACTCAGAGTACATTACTTGTTCACAAGCAAAAAGTTGGAGCAGATGTGTTGGCTTCGGTGCGAAAATCTCCGAGTGATACTCCCAGAAACCTGATCTGAACATTTCTTCAAAGGTCTGTTTGTAACAGGCAGGGAGGTATTTGATGCGCGCATGCCAGGCGTAAGCCACACGAATACTGGGGGTGGTGCTCATGTCATACACCAAGTCATAATTTCCATTGCTGAACCCCGGGAGACGTACCTGTGGTGCGGCTGCATTTCTAAAAGTTTTCAGGACTACCTGCATCATATCTAAGATTTTAAGCATCATTTGCGCTGCTACATCTTGCATGGGCTTCAAGCGCGGCATCCAGTGGCGAATGGTTCCCATCATATATGCTACCGACGGTGGTCCCTGTGGTGGCGCAATGTACGGGTAGTTCAGCCATTCCTTGCATTGCGCGTTGTTCTGTACCTTGATATTGAATGCCTTCCAAGACCTGCGGCGTGGGATTGGATTGTAGCATGGATTGTATAGGAGGTGTAAAGGCGCGTTGTTCCATGTGCGTAGCATTTCTGGATATGTCTCTAGAAGTTTCTGCCGCCAGGTGGGTTGACGAATTTTGCCTTTTTGCACCTCTGGAGGAAGGTCTTCGGGTTGAAATTGGGTAGCAAAGGTAGGAATCTGACCCGTGACTCTCTGTATTTCTGCATTATAATCAGGCAAGATAATATAATAAGGCCGGTACTGGAGTTCAGATGAGAGGATGAGGCGTCTCGATGACAGGTTCTTGAAGTAAGCCGATTGTAGCACAGTTTCCTCTATGACCCTCATGGCCTGATTTTGCACTACTGTGCGCTCTTCGTGCGAACTCCCGATTTCCTCCACTTGAC
The DNA here is from genome assembly GCA_020310875.1 of Ceratopteris richardii. Classification (NCBI taxonomy): domain Eukaryota; kingdom Viridiplantae; phylum Streptophyta; class Polypodiopsida; order Polypodiales; family Pteridaceae; genus Ceratopteris; species Ceratopteris richardii. The sequence continues at coordinate 214,309,729 of CM035407.1, read as the reverse complement.
GTAGCCATGGAGGCCGTGGTGCCTCGAATGTGTCCTGATCTTCTTCTGTTTGTTGGCCTCCTAGGAATGGTTGTGGATCGTATTCTTCGTCAAACATTTGTTCCACAGGAATTTGCACAACTTCTTCGTCAGTGGGAGCCTCTGGAGGGGAAGGTGGTCTCTCATATTGTAGTAGACGTGTTTGCAATTCGGTGACCTGTTTCTGGAGATCTTTTATGGCCTCTGAGTCTGTGAGAAGTGAAGCCGCGGAGGGGGTGGTTGGAGAGGCTGTTGTTGGTCCTTTTTGGTGTTTCTGCTTCAATTGTCCCAGTTCCTCCGATAGCTGATCATGTGCTTCAAGCAGCATGGCATAGTCTTCCAATATGATCTTGATATTATCGGGGGTCACTGCTTGAAACTTTGATAGGCTGATGGGTGCCCCCGGTGTGCTCTCAATAGCTGCTTCCAGGTTCTCTTGATTTTGTACTTGCAGGTGTCGATTCTCTTCCTGAGCGGCCGCAAGATGGCGTTTGAGTAGAGCCATATTTCGCTGAAGCTTGGAGTTGCGTTCCAGCTGTGTCCGTAGGTGACCTTCTACCACCTGTATCGCTTCCTGATCTGTGTTCTGTAACTGTACCTCCAATATGCCATGAGCTTCTTGGAGAGTTTGGAACTGTGTGTGGAGGCGAGCATTTTCCTCCTCTAGTGCCGCGAGGTGGTGCTGTAGTGACTCTGAGTGCTCGTGCAGGCATTCATTCTGTTGCTGGAGCTGAATGTAATCTGTCCTTAAGTTTGATATACAAGCTAGCATGGTGTCCAATGCATTTCCTATAGATGAGTGGGTGGTGTTTATAGCGGAAGATGCATGGGAAGGGAATTGGGGAAGGGGAAGAGTGAATGATGTGTCTATTGAAGTCGTGTGTGTGAGTGAAATTGGTGGAGGGGGAATGGGAGGAGGTGGAATCGTGGGGGGAGGTGCCATGGGTGGTGAAATGTCCATACCTTCAGGAGTGGGTGCGAGTGTGGGGTCTGCCATATACATTGGAATGGTAGGTGGTGTGTGTGTGGAAGTGGTGAATAGATGAGAAGTGGGGTGGGGAGCTGAAAAGAAAGGAAATGGTTGAGACCTGGGTTGAAAAGTTCTAGCCAGGAGGTCATGAAGGGATTGTAGAAATGGAGAGATGGAGGTCGGGGGTTGAGGTCGTAGATTTGAGGAGGGCATGAAGGGTTGCGTGGTAGCAGGGAAACCCATGAATGTGGATCTAGGGTCAGGATGACCTATGGCTGAGGGCATGGGGGATGGTTGCCCTAGGGCAGGCTCTATGAGCGGTTCGGTGGATTGTGTAGTGATGGGGGTTGCTTCAAAGATTGGGTTATCAGTGGTAGAGAATAGGGTGGAACTAGAGACGGGAGTACGGAAGATGAAGGTTGGTTCGGTGGGTTGAGTGGTCGAGGTGATTTCCACTATTTCTGCTCTAGGGGGCGAGGGTGGGGGTGTGGGTGGTTGTGGCTCTGTGGACTCCTCATGGGTGACTGGGTGCTCTTGGCTAGCCGTTTCGATTGCTTGGGAGGTTGTCCTGATAGGTTCAGATGTAATAGTTGGCTCTTCTGCAGTTGTAATGGGAATCTGGATATTCTTACCTGAGCGTGGTCGTGTCTGGAACCTTCGTGGATCATATTGAACTGGAGACCTCCGAATGGCAGTGCGCACTGCTTCCACTACCCCATATGTTTCTGCCATCAATAAGAGACCTTCCCTATACTCTGAGTCAACTCCTGCTTCTTCCAACAACTGAGTCATGAGTACTCTGCTACTCTATTCGGTGAGTAATTGTTGCGATCGCACTCTTTCCATAATCTGATACAGCCTTCGGAGTTCTGCTGTATAGGCTGGGGCTTCAGTGGTCTCCTCTTCATACACTTCTTCGTCTTCTAGGTGTCCTTGTTGTTGACCTTGCTGAGCGTCACTCCAATGTACATGTCGACCGTCTGTAGACTTTCTTCTTCTTCGTGAGGATGTGCCTTGTTCCTCTGCATCTGAATAAAACTCCACATCAGAGAATTGTGTACTTTGTAGGAATGCTTCGAAGTCCTGGGGGTCCATTCCTTCAGCATCTCCAGTGGCAGCAAATTCGAATTCAGGTGGAACAGGAGGAGCTGATGGGGTAGCTTGTGTCGTAGTTTCAGATCCCGACCTGGGTATCCTAATGGTAAAGGGAGGTACAGTGGTCTCCCTTCGCGGCGATACTTCAGGAGTAGTCAGAACTTCCCTTGTCTGGACACAAGGGATCGCACCCCTCATGCGCTTGGATTGATGTGTGGACGTCTTGGGCTTCTTAAACATTTGTAATTGTGCCCAAGTTAAGGCACGTTCAATGGGAACATCGTATGCTAGGCACCGGTAAATAATGCGTGTGATTACATAGCAACCGTTCACCACTAATTTCCTAGAAGACCGTTTGTTTGCTTCATACAATTGATCTATAATCCATACCGGTAGCTTAATGGGTAACTGTAGCTCAGTGATGAGTAGCACCTCCTTTAATGTCAATCCGGGAAGACGTGAGGATGGTATGAAGACCTCGAGCAAGTGGCGGCCCAAGTGCGTGAGTGAGAAGCACACAAGCATGCACACACATACACACACACGCGCGCACACACGGCAAGACAAAGAGAGAGAATCAATGGAGCTTTTAGATTACTTTCAAAATGCTCTTACAAGTTCGTTTCAATTACAATCCAACCTCAAAAATGAGCTCTCTAGCTCTTTTTATAGTTTTTGACTAGGTTTTGGCCCTGTCCAGACCTAGTGTTCGGCTTAGTTAAAAATTAGGTTCCAGGGCCAATTTGAGGGCTTAAACGGAGTCTAAAAAATATGAAAATTGATATGTAGGTACTTCTAAGGCTCCTCAAGCTCAAGGACTCCTTGGCTTGCACAAAATGGAGCTACAAAAATATGAAATGGTATTTACAATTATTGTTAGTGATAAGAATCACTGTTAAAAGATGTCGATTTGGAAAAATTGAAGGGCCTATCTGCCAGATTTGCGTCTACTGCTTTGTCTACTTACTCCTTCACCTTGTTCTGACTCTCTCCGTTGGCTTCCTTGTCTAGTCAATCCTTGGGTGCCCATACTGCTCTCAACACCCCCCCCTCTCTCGCGTCTGTCGTCCCTGACAGACCCTTGTTGCTGGGAGTGTTGGATGTAATATTCCACAACCTGAGTGGCAAGCTGATGTTCTTGTAAGCGTAGTCCTCTGGCCAAATCTGTCATCATACGATCCCAATCGATTGGTCCTGGAACGTCCAGATGTGGCAGACGTAACTGATCTGCATGGATCGCTTGTTCTACTGCGAATAGATGTAGCAAATGTGTGGGTCTGGGAATGAAAATTTTGGAATTGTATTCCCAGAAGCCCGTAGAGAACATTTCCTCAAATGTTTGCTTGAAGCATGCGGGCAAGTACTTGATTCGTGCATGCCAAGCAAAGATGACAGTGACCGAGGGGGTTTGGCTCATGTCGTAGACTAAATCCTTGTTGCCTTGAGCGAATCCAGGGGCGGAGATGTATGGAGCTTGGACATTCCGAAAGGTTTTGAAGACAATGGTCATGAGCTCAAAGATCTTCATACACATTTTCGCCGCGATGTCGGGTACATTATTGAGACGTGTAGACCAGTGTCGAATTGTTGATATCATGTAGGCTACGGTTGGAGGTCCTCGAGGTGGAGCAAAATACGGATAGTTAACCCAAGCCGAGCACTCTTTATTGTTGCGTACCTTGATTGCAAATGCTTGCCAGGATCTGCGACGTACCACTGGACAATAGCATGGATTATACTTGATATAGAGTGGCATGGTAGCCCAGGTACTCATCATCTCTGGGTAATCGGTGAGTAAACGTGCACGCCAATTAGGTTGGAAAATCGAGCCAGCACGTGCATCGGTCGGTAAATCCCCTATCTCGAATTGAGTAGCGAATGTGGGCTCCTTCCCTGTATGTCTTTTGACTTCTGCATTATAATCATGTAGTAAGACAAAATAAGGCGTGTATTGCGATTCTGATGTTGTGATTAACCGTTGATGGGATAACTGTTGAAAGTAGGAAGACCGAAGGACCGTTTCTTCCAGATTCGTGAGAGATTGCATTTGCACGGCCACACGATCATCATGTGTCTTACCCACTTTCTCGACCCTTCTGACCCAATCTGGAACTTGAATTTCTAACGTGTCTTGTCCTTCTTCTGTAGTTCGACCACCAGGCGTCGGCATAGGATCGTAGGGCTCTGCGTAGCTGTCCTCGACGGGGATTTCCACTACTGTTTCAGGTCTGGTTCTTCAATGGGCGAGGGTGGTCGTTCATATGGTAGGAGGCGTGCTTGGAGTTCTGCCACCTGTTTCTGAAGGGTCTCCATCTCTTCTGTAGATTGTTGCAAGATTACCGGCTCCTGTTGAGCAGTGGGTACACTGGCTAACTGTTTCTTTAGATCGGCACATTCAGTCTCTAGTTTTTCATATGACTCCAGGAAATTTGCATGCTCCTCAAGTAGGATGCGGATGTCTTCTGATGGAACTGCTCTATATCTGGTAGGGCTAATGGTTGCTCCTACGGTTCCTTCCATAGCCGCTTCAAAGTTGTCTTGATTTTGTTGTTGAAGTCGTTTGTTCTCTTCTAGTGCTGCGGCCATATGCTTCCTTAATAGCCCAATGTTGCGTCTGAGTGTGGCGTTAGATATCATTTGCGCTTGAAGCACTGTTTCTAGTTCCTTGACTGCTTGGTCATCTACAGTTGATGTCTTTGCTTCCAATTCGGAGTGAGCCTGTTGTAGTGTGGTATGCTCGGTTAGGAGCGTCTGGTAGTCAGCCTCAAGAGTGGTGACTCTAGCTTGCAGACGTTGAGATTCTGCCTGGAGGGCAGCAGTGCGTTCTTCCAATTGATGGTAGTCTTGTTGTAGCTGATGTGCACACTGAAGTAATGTGTTGAACGTGCTATTTACATTATGAGATGCAAGGGGAAAAGTTTGAAATGCAGGGGAGGAGGGATTGGGTAGGGGGGTAGTGAATGCTGTGTGTGCCAATGATGTGAGTGGTGAGGTGGGGGGTAGTGGAGGGGGAGAGGGTGGAATCGTGGGGAGAGGTGCTGTGGTGGGTGAAATGTCCATCGGGTCAGACAGAGTGGTGTGTATAGGGGCTACCATGTAGTTGGGTATGGTAGGTGAGGTGAGTGTGGTGTTCGTGTAAATTGATGTCGTTGCGAACAGCGGGGAAAGGTGCCTTTGAAACATTGGAGAGCGGAAGAACTGCTCCACAAAGGACGGGTATTGGGGTGGTGAGGTCCGGTTGAAAGAGGTGTAGGGGCCAGCTGGGAAGTGGGGGTCATGGAATGGAGGTACTCGTATTGGGGGATAGGTCGGGAAACACAGAGTGCCTTCTGTGGGTGCTGGGTTTCCAACTACACTTGTAATTATGGGATGGCCAGTCATGGGTTCAGAGGATAGACAGGATGAAGTGTACAAGGGATTGGTGACGAAGGAGAAGAGGGTGTCTTGTGAGGTGGGTTCTCAAAATGAGAATGATTTGAATGATGATGGGTTATAAGTGAATGTAGAGGTGATGACTGTCGTTTCTTCCGAGGTGGGAGGTGGTGGTGGGGGTGGAGAAGGTGGTGATGGAGGACGCTGGGGTGAGATGGGTGATGTCTGAACGAAGGTTTCAGCGGAGAGGTCAGTGGTGGTTGTGGGAGTGGCTGTGGTCTCAATAGGTACTTCTGGTTCTGTGACAGGTATCCTGATAGTCTTACCTGCTCGTGGTAACGTGTCCACTCTACGTTTGTCATATCTTACAGACTGGCGGACTGCGGTGTGGACAGCCTCTGGAACTCCTAAAGAGTCTGACACTAATTTGAGGGTGTCAATAAAGTGTTGGTCCACCCCTTCATCTGATAGCATTTCTTGCATCAAAGCTTGACCTGATACCAGAGAGAGTTGATGTCTTTCTTGTACTGCTTTGATAGTGTCATATAGCCTTCGTAGTTGAGCTGTATATGCAGGTGCACCTACAAGTTCTGGCACTTCTTGTTGCTCCTCTTGTTGCTCTTGATCATACTCCTCCTCATCATCCTCCTGTTCTTCATCTCCGTCCTCTTCTTCCTCCACTTCAACAGGTGTGACAGGTGCTTGGGAGGTTGTGGCCTGCATTTGTACATTCTCCGCTTGTTGTGCCTCTTCTGCCTCCAGCTCTACATCTTGTAATAGTTGTTCGAAGTCTTCATTAGTGAGTTCTTCTAAAGGTGCACCACTAGGAAATTCGAGATCCGTTGGGATGGGAGGAAATATCAAGGTGGAACCATCCGTGCTGCGTCTTGGAAGTCGGAGTGTGAATGGTCGGACTCTTTAGGGTGGCGGGGTGACGTCTGGTGTTAGGGTGGCTCCACGTGGTTGAGCACATGGGACTTGGACCGTGCCTCTCATCTTCTTAGAAGGGGGTCCAGTGGATGTCCTGCCTCGAAACTGCTCTACCCGATTCCACATCAGGGCTCGTTGGATTGGAATGTCATAAGCCAAACACCTATAAATGATTCTTGTCAGAGCACAGCAACCATATAAAACCTGTTTCCGCGGCCAGCGTTTGTGAGCTAAGTGTATCTGATCAATTATCCAGTGGGGTAGGTTGATGGTGAGGCTCTGTGTCTCTGCCAGATACAGGCTAAACCAAATCTTTTTGTGCGGCATGGTGAATCTATCCTGCGCCGGGAAAGCAAAGTTTTGCATGCACATGCGAAGGTGTATTGCAATATTAGGCGTCATGGATACCATGTCCTTGAGTTTGGTGAGACTTCGATTCTTCATGTAGTCCGGTACTAGGGTTTCCTTCTCTGTAGGAATATGCATGACGCGCATATCCAGAGCTTCTCTCACCAAATTGTTTGATAGCCTAAACCTCTTGAGCTCATTCCCCTTTGTCAGAGATGGAATCACAAATGAGCTTGCACCTTTTGGGTTCGGATTTGGAGTCAAGGTGTTGATGAGATAGTAGCATCGCATGAAGTCAGGTTTTGGGAGTCGGGCACTGAAATAGGCACTCAATCCAGCTTTTTCCCATATCGGACGTAGACCTTCCGCATTTTGTAACTTCTCAAATTCTCTTGTAAAGAAATGGTATCTGCCTTGCTTTCCATTGTAGTCCAACTCTGATTCCCATAGATACGTTCCTTCCCCCAAAGGTCCTGCTACCTCGGTAAACCAATGTGAAGTCTTTCCCACGGGCATGGTGTGGCCACGCGGAGGGTCCGCAATAGGTATGATTTTGACGGCCTGCAATTCTTCTGGTCTTTCAACTGTCTCAGGCAAAACGGGTAAACTGTCCAAGTCCACCACTTGCGGGTTTGTTTCTGTGTGAGAGCTAGTTCCTGCTGCCTCCGCCATGTTGAAAATGTCGCAGCTGATTCTGTGAGAATATATGAATAAACGTTAACATTGCAATGGACACAAAAATGACATGGTGTCCCTTGTTACAATATTAACTTAAAGTTCTGGAGTGGTTAGGGTTAATAAGTGCTCGGTGCTGGTGTGTGTAGTTAGGAGTTAGATAGACCTAAGAGCTAAGCGAAATGATCTGAATTAAGAGTGAAGCGGTTAGTAGGTGGTCATGGATTTACAATAGGGTCAGGGGGTTTGTTACAAGTCTTGGGCTGCCAAATGCAGTGGATGGGTTTTACTTGTGGTTCCGTAGAGATTCTCGAGAGCTTTATAGGTGTGTCAGCTTTAACCTGAGGCCTTTTAGGGGCCCATTTACAACTGATTCTGTTCGTGTTCATGTGCCTTGGTGTTGAAAATGAGTGGATGTAGGCTGTGCGAGTGAATGGATCATGCTGTGTAGGGTGTGTTCTTGGTGTAGCTATTTGCGCCCGCAAACAAGCCTTAGGCACCCAAATTTGTCTTGATTGTGGGCTGGCCTTCATCGACTTTTTGGGCACCCAAATAGATTTCACGTTAGCAGAAGAATTTCCGGAAGACCTCTTATTAGTGACGTGTTGATGGTTATTAATAAGAGGCTTCGCCCGTGCTGTTGGCGTGGGTGCAACCGGGTGTTCGCCTTTTCGCACCCACACTTGGTTCACTTGTTGAGACATTCTGCTACGCAGGTTCTTTTGATGTCCGGCATAGGTAGTACTCTGCTTCTTCTGCCTTTGCTCCACCGTTGGTTGTTGCCTCCTTCTGGCCTTTGGAAAAGAAGGGAATTCCTTTGCATCCCTGACTCCTTTTTTGCGAATATCATTCCTCTGCAACACATAGTTTTGGACAAGAACAGCATGGTCAGCTTCATGTGCACCCCTGGAGGGACCAGGAGTCTGTGCCTTTTCTAGTTTCTTGAGTGCTCCATTATCCAACTCTACTGTAATTCGACTATGATTGACCCATACCTGAAGAAGTCCACTTCTTAGGTTTAAGTTGACTGCTTGGTCATAGATCCAGTCTTGACCCAAGACAAGAGGTTCAGTGAGATCCTCATCTTGACACACTAGTACTTTAACTGTCATTGCCTCATCATGAATGTAGAGGGGAAGTTCCACCTCGCCCATACAAGGGGTTTCCACGCCTCCCAATCCTATGAGATATGCTTCCACAGGATTGACAGTTAACTGTAACTCTTGACAGTAAGACACTCTAACAGCACTAGTGGCTGCACCTGAGTCAATCAAGGCTCTTACAGTCCTTGCACTTTTTCCTTGTCCTATATCTAGGGTTACAAAAGGACATCGATCAGTTATCCTAGATGAGCTGGTTCCGGCGACTTCACACATTGCCATATGATATCCTTGATCTGCATAGTCATTTGTCCTAGGCTGCTCTCTACCTTGCTTTCGTAATTTCATCCTTCTGATGCGTTCTAAAGCTTCTGCTTGAGCTTCTTCTCTAATTCGCTTCTCTTCCTCTTTGCGTTTCTTAGCAGTGTTGAGTCAGCTGAGCATTTCCTCCGTGAGGGATTCCTGATACAACTTGACTCTGCATCCGCTAATATAGTTAGGGAGAACATCGCCCTCTAATGTGGCTAATTGTACTGCTCCACTCGTGGAGATCCTATTGATAATCATAGGTCCGTAGCCTCTCTTTTCTAGCTTCCTCGCGTGTTGTTTCAGTGTATAGACTAAAACTAGATCTCCGGCTTTCAAGCCTTTATCCTTCACATGCGCATCGAAGTATGCCTTCTGCCTCTTTTTAGCTGCATATATTCCAGCAGCGGCTCTCAGTCTTGTTTCTCCTAATCGTTCAAGGTCAAAGATCCTAGAGGAGAGCTCATGACCTGTCCATTCGTGTTCTTGTGCTACTTTCAACGTAGGAATCAGGAAATCCAAGGGTAGCACAGCGTTTTGGCCGAATACCATCTGAAAGGGGGTGGCTTGGAGTACCGTTTTGTAGGCAACTCGGTATGCCCAAACAGCATGGTGTAGCTGTTTGTCCCAATCAGAGCGTTTAGTGTTCACTAATTTAGTTAGTACATTGCATAAGATCTTATTAGTGCTCTCAGCTTGCCCATTAGCTTGAGGGTGATACGGGGCAGACTTCTTGTGTATTACCAAGAATTCTTGGAGTAGATTTTCAATCACTTCGTTCAAGAAATGAGTGCCTCTATCACTTACAAGCTCTATAGGTAGTCCGTATCTCGTGAATACATTCTCAAACAAGAATTTGGCAGTTGTTTGAGCATCGTTCTTTGTCGTAGCCTTTACCTCTACCCACTTGGTGAGATAATCTGTCGCAACAATGATGTATTCCGCATGAGAACCCTTAGCTGGGGGATTAATAGGACCTACGAAGTCTATTCCCCACTTAGAGAATGCACGTCCACCCATCATAGGTTTCAGTGGCATCTCATCTTTGCGTATGGGATACTGAGTCCTCTGACAGACATCACACCGTTTCACATAGGTATGTGCATCCATGTGAAGGGTAGGCCACCAAAAGCCCGCAAATAGGATTGCCTTGATCACCCGATCCGGTCCAAAGTGTCCTCCTGCTACACCTTGGTGAGCAGTTTCTAAGATCTTAAGATACTCACTTTCATGGACACACAGTCTCAGGTAACCATCCTTACCGCGCTTGTATAGATTATCACCAACGAGTGAATAATCCTGGGCTTCTTGTTCCAAACTCCTTTTTCTAGCTAGAGTCATGTCTGGAGGGAATGTGTTTGTCCTCAAGAATGATACTAGAGGTTCACTCCAATCTGGCACAATGGATACTTGATAGAGAGTGGCATGTTCCACAGGTGGTTTAGTGCAACAGATTGGGCATTCCTTGCACAACTTTTGGACATCCGCTTCCATAGTTGGCCAATGCACTCCGAATCTCTTTAGAGTCTGCAACGTTCGTTGTTTTGAATGGTGTTGCTCTAACGCACCTACATGTGCTAATTGCAACCATTTAGCGTACTCATCCTCTTCTACGCAACAAGCCAGGATCCCTTGATCTGTGTGCTTGTACATGCTGCCTGCCATGATATGGTACTTTTGGGCTTTTACTATCTCTCTATTCCGTGTGTTCACCACTGGATGATTAGGCCCGTATGTCAATACTGGTACTATTGGCTTGGCCCACTGCGGCACCACTTCCAAATTAAACAAGTAAGCATCAGGAAGGTCATCTGACACTCCTTGTGGGGCTTCTCCTGATGTGAGCCTAGAGAGGTGATCTGCTCTCAAGTGAGTCCTACCCTTTCTTACCACAACCTCAAAATCATATTCCATTAGCAAGAGAAACCATCTTACTAATCTTCCTGTATTGCATGGCTTGTTTACAAGATATAACAATGCCTGATGATCAGTAAAAAATTTAAACTTATTTGCAAGCAAATAGTGTCTAAATTTCTTGACTGCATATACCATGCCTAATCCTTCGCGCTCTGTAGTGGTGTAATTCCGTTCAGCCGCATTCAATTGTCTACTGGCATAGGCAATTGGAAGATCCATATTACCTTCACCAGTAGGTTGTGCAAGCACACATCCAATAGCATAATTGGATGCATCCACATGAACATGGAATGGCTTATTCCAATCTGGTGTGGTCAAGATTGGTGCTGAACATAATCTTCGTTTAAGCTCTTAGAAGGAATTCTCACATTCATCCGTCCACTCAAAGTTTGTCAGAAGTCCGTACATGGGCTTTGCAATGACAGCATACATGTGTATAAATCGTCGATAATAACCACAATGCCCCATGAAAGCTTGTACTTCCTTGACATTCTTTGGCCTAGGTAGCTCTGCTATGGCTCTCACTTTCTCCTCGTCAGTAGATATGCCATTCTTTGACACTATGTGTCCTAGAATCTTACCTTGCCTTACCATAAAAACGCACTTTTCTGGGTTCAGGTAGACTTGGTACTCTCTACATTTGTCAAAGATTTGTTTGAGTTCAGGAATATGGGTTTGTCTAACATTGGAATGAGCACAAAGATCATCAACATAGACTTCTAAACTCTTCCTCAGGAACTCCTTGAACACATGGCACATCAGCCTCTGGAAGGTGGCTGGTGCATTGGTAAGCCCAAATGGCATTACTCTAAAAGCAAAAATGCCCCATTCTGTGGCAAAGGCTGTCTTATGCTGATCCTCTGGAGCTATGGCTACTTGATTGTAGCCCGAAAATCCATCAAGGAAGCTGTACACCTCCTTGCCTGCCACTCTTTCTAAGAGATGTTCTGTTATGGGAAGCGGATAGTTATCTCGAATTGTGGCTGCATTAACCTTTTTCAAGTTAATGCACACACGCAGTTTGCCATTCTTCTTGGGCACCACTACGATGGGGGATACCCATTCAGTGTGCTCAATTTCATAGATAAATCCAGCTTCAACCAGTCTATCTCTTCTTTGATCTTAGCGGCGTAATTATCGTTATATGTATAAGGCTTTTGCTTAGAGGGTTTAGCATCTGAGGTCATGGGAATAGTGTGTGAGCATATGTCCGGGTCAACCCCTTTCAAATCCTTGTAACTCCAAGCGAATACATCTCTGTATTCTCTTAGCAAGGCAATCAATTCATACTCTTCTTCTTCTGTCAGATCATGGCCTATATACGTGCATCTCTCCTCTCCTTCTTCTATGGCCACTACTATTTTCTTGGTGGTTTCTTTGTTATCATAGGCCTCTCCTGATTGTGCTTCTCGTTTAGGCATTCTTATCATGACTCTCCTGTCATCTATCTCATACTTCTTAAAATTTTCTGGGACCTCAAACAAAGATTCTTCCTCCTCTGGTGAGACTTCTTTCTTCTTTCGTTTCTTTCCTTCTTCCTTCGGGGTCATATGTGTTGCTAATCTTACATCATTTGTAACCTCTCAATGCCTCTGGGGTTGAAATTCCACTTCATGGAAATATTCTTCATCTGATGCAAATGGTGGGTCCATAATGATTGACTCTAGATCGGAGTCACTTGCATCCTCAAATGCATCAGGGCTAGGTTCGCATTCTTCTAGAACTGCCTCTCCCATGATTGGCTCTATGGAGAAGACTGAAATATCATAGCCATCCTCATCACAGTGAGGTGTCCATTGTTCTTCGTTGATGGCTACGTCCATTGTTGCTAAGATTTCTGCCCAACCGTGAGGTTCAAATTCTTCATCTGGAAAAACTACAGGTGCATAGGCTGGGTCTTGGATTGATCTATGGGTTTCTTTCGCACCTACCTCTCTGGCTTTCTCTCTCTTCTCTTCTTCTACTGCTACCTTGCACATCCATAAGTGGGTGTCTTCATGCATCCATGAGGATCCAGACCCTATGGAATGCACCGATTCTGTGTCATCTTTGGCTCTGTGGATGGGATTCCATTGGATAGGAGGGACGTCTCTGTGAGAAAAATCCTTGAGATTGACTTTGGTTGTAACACCCAAGTGTTGCAGATACAAAGAATTGGTTCCCCAATCCTGTACCACTTGCAACTGTCGCATGAATGGTCTTCCCAAAATCATCTCATAGGCATGATTTTTGCTGAAGTCACATATAGCAAAACTATGCTCAAACTCGACACCACAAGTGGTGAGAGTTATTCCTTCTAGCAATCCTAGGGGTCTCTCTATGTGACCATCGGCCATTTGCAATTTCATTCTCGTTGGCCTGAGTGCCGGCTTGCCCCAACGCTTCCAAAGGGAAGTGGTGGCAATTGCAACTCCTGCACCTGAGTCCAAAATTGCCTTAGTGGTGTAGTCCTGGTAGGTAATGGGAAGATAGGTGTTCCCTTCTTCACCTTCACACATATCTCCTATCTTATCCAAGGGAATTTCTGGCACTGTCCTATGGGATCCTACCCGGGAATGAGGTTTTGCAACCTCAGTTACTCGACTGGCTGCACATTTCCGCGCGTTTAGTCTATCCTCAGGCAGTTCTTCCAAGGTGCAATCGCGTTGCACCTTGGTGTTCATTACTACCTCCGTGTTCCTTGGTATGACTGAGTCGTCGTTCCTTACCATGACTGTGGGTGCTCTCATACATGTGGACTTTGCTTCCCATGGGCCTGTGAAGTGGGGTAGCTCCTGTATGGAATTAGACTCAAAGTCCAATCTCTCATGAGACTGAGTACTCTCATGTTCCCCGTAAATGGATGGGATGTCTTGTGGGAATTGGTCGTGTGCATCATCCACAAGTTCAAATGGAGGGGCGACCTCACTTTCGTTATCCCATTTATCTTCTTGAATCTCTCGTAGGAAGTCTGGTGCAAACCGATTCATAGAAGAAGAAGTGTCTGGCTCCGTAGAATTAGGCACGTAAGCAACTTGGGAAGGAGGGCTTATTCTATCGTTGGCTCTCTCCTCGTTCCCACAGATGGCTGGAGCACAAGCTTCTTGGAGAGGATTACTTATTCTATTACTCTTCCGAGCAGGCTCATATGCTCCCAGAGAAGGAATGTGGGTCACCTGTGGAGGTACATAAGCTTTCGGGGGAGGCTCATGTGACTTTTGGGGGGGAAGATAAGCTTCTTGAGGAGGCACATGGGCTTCCTGAAGAGGCTGGCTTATCCGTTCTCTTGCCCTTTCCTTTCTTTGAGGGGCAGGTTCCTTCTCTGATTATGCAATTAACTTCTCTATTCTTTCCAGCAGTCCATCAAAGTGTAACTGCGTCTTAGCTGAACTAGAAATGTTAAATAGGCGGCTGGCCTCAAACATGGTCTGAGCCAATTCCACCATTTTGGCACAAATCTTAGTTCGTTCAAGCTCTAGCTCGGCTCTAGGGTAGCACTTTTCATGATCGGTGATGGTTGGCCCTTCTTGGATTCTGGCCTGATACGCTTTAAGCATCATATTAAGGTCCTCGGGAGTGGGGTCAGCTAGGACTGATCCTACTCTAGGGGGTGGTGGGATTTGATGAGGCGGTGGGGAAAGTGGTGGGTTGGATGGAGGTGGGAGTGGTGGAGGCGGGGTAATGTGAGAGGGAGTTGGAGCTGTGAGTTCAGTTATCCTCGCTTTGGTTTCTCTTATGCTTTCTTCAAGTTCGTTTATCTTTTTTGCCCATTGTCTTTTCATTCTTTCTCGACTATCTTTCCACGCTCTAGCCCTTTTCTTTGTCACGCTCTCGGTTTCACTAGCCTCTAGGCCCTTTTCCTGGCTTGCCTCTTGGTTTTGCTGCAATGCCTGAGCTCTAGTAACCACCTGCACTGGTGCAGTGGAAGTGACACTTCCTGAGGGATCCACAACCAACCCAATCACATTGATAGGAGTGATTTTTGGCATGTTATTGGGGTTCTTTGGGCAATCTCGTAGGAGATGCTCTTTTCCACAATCTTGGCAAAAGCCTTGGATCGTCACGGACTGATTTTGTGTAGGTGCAGGTAAGGGACAATCACGAATGAAGTGATCCCCCTGACATCGGTAGCATGGTCCTCTAGGAAAGGGTGGTCGTACCTGCCTAGGTTGAGGCCTAGGGTTGGGGTTTGCATACATGACGTTCGTGTAATCCGACTCCCAACTAGGTTCACTTGGTTCTTCACTATAGTATGACTCACCATGTTCCGGAGACTGCATGTAGTAAGCTTGGGGACTATCGACATGTGTAGAATCAAAGCTATGGTCACTCGGGTCACTTTCTGAGATCAATGGGGTTACCGGTACTATGGCCCTATTCAGGTTTTCTTCTGCAACAGCATACTTTACTGGAATCACGTTAACGGGGTTTGGAGGCTGTTGAGCTAGTACCGGTTGGGGTCTCTGTTGGGCCTGATATGGTTGCTGATAGGTTTGTTGGGGTCTAGCATATTGTGGTGGTGGAGGGTACTGGTTCTGGTATCTGCCTTGTTGGTAGGGCTGAGGGTATGGTTGCCTAACTGCCTGCTTGTTGTATGGGCAATCTTGTGCGGTGTGATTGGTGTATCTTCGTTCTATGGTGCAATATTGGCTATTTGGATTGACCTGGGGTTGAGCCATAATGGGACACACGTTTGCCATGTGGTCACCACCGCATGTATAGCACCTCTTCGCTGGGGCAAACCTTGGGATTTGTTTGCTAGTTACACCCAATTTCTGAGCTACCTTTTCGACAAGTTCCTCAATTGATGTGGATTGCGTGGAAGAGTGACTAGATGCACTATCTGAATCTTTGTAGATTTTGGAAAGCTCTAGCTCTTCCCCTAGGTTATCTTCAATGTCAATGCACATGGGTACACATTCTTCTATGGTCCTAGGGTCCTTCAGATACACATAGGATCTCAATTTCGTACTCAGCAATCCATCAAGGAATAAGGCTACTTGTTTAGCAGATGTGGGTAGTTCCGAAATAGGGCACCTTTCAAGATATTGTCTAAATCTTCTTCCGGCCAATCTGACAGTCTCTTGGGGGGTCTGTTTGAAGCTGTGAATCAATGAGGAGGTATTGTGTCTTATGCCGCTCTTAGAGAACTCTATGATAAATGCCTCTAGGAGTTGGTCTATGCTCCTGAACTGACGCTCATCTAATGGCTGAAACCATGTAAGTGCTGTGTTCCTAAGGGTTAGACCGAAGGCATTGTACTGCGTGAACAGATCTTCCACTTGTTCAGCTCTCAAGACTTGCTTGAACTCCGCCACATGATCATAGGGATCTCCTGTGCCGTCAAAGTAATTCTTCATGGACTTAACTAGCTGGGTGGGTCTCAAAGTTCTTGTGTGCTCTCTAGGCCTCGGCAGAGGGAATCCATCTACATTTCTTTGGTTCCTGTGGGCTCTATGCATCTCAGGTTCTACCCTATTCGTATCTGTTCTCGTTCTTTCTCTGCCCACTGGGTTGGCAAAACTTACTTCTGGTCTATCTCTACTTCTGTCTCTTTGCGTACCATGAGCTTGGGAAGTTCCAGCCCCAGGGTGACCATAGGATACATTTGATCTTGGTTGAGGGAAAATAAATTCACCCTTCCAAGTGTAAGCATGCCTATCATTTTCTGTCACCACAAAGATCCGTTCTGAAGCCTGATCTAAGTAAGTCACTCTGCCTGGGCTATCCGGATCCTTAAACTCATAGATCATGATATTTCCTATGTCTGTTGGCTGATTAGACTTATACCTCCAAAAGGCTTCATCAGTTTCTCGATTGAGGAGCAACTCTATGCTCTTGTT
This sequence comes from Ceratopteris richardii, assembly GCA_020310875.1. Taxonomy (NCBI): domain Eukaryota; kingdom Viridiplantae; phylum Streptophyta; class Polypodiopsida; order Polypodiales; family Pteridaceae; genus Ceratopteris; species Ceratopteris richardii. The sequence goes on along the minus strand of CM035407.1, from coordinate 214,293,176 downwards.
GTCTTGGGGGACCCATTCAGGTGTGATAATCCTAGTGAGAACTGATTTACCTCGAGGGGTTCTAGGTTCCGCACCCATGTTCCCTTGTTCCAGGTCCCCTAAGTCCGCTTCTGAGATTACGTTCCCAAAGTCATCTGTCCTATCAGGGTGACTAGTGACTACATATATAGTTCCTTCTTTGTCCAGGTATGCACCATTTTCAAACTTGACAGCTGGGTGCTCTAGTCCAATGGATTGGTCAGGGTTTTTAATCTGGACCACCGATCTTCCTAGGCCGTCCTCATAGATGCTAGCACCTAGTCGGTTGGTCCTAAGATATTCCAGCTGTGTTTTGTAAGGGCCTTCTACCCTGTACAAATAAGGCACTCCTGAACTTCCCGTAGGTCTGTCCATGCCTTGAGACATTTCTGACTCACTGGTCTCAGAGCTAGGGTAGTATGAGTGGTGGCTCAACTGCTGGGCCCAAGACCTTGCAGTGTGATTGACACTAGCCTCTGAAGACCTAAGGCTTTGTCTTTCCCTTGCTAAATGTCGTCCTGATCTAAGGTTCATATGCCTAACTGATTAGCCCAATTTTTTTCAGAGTACAACCTCGTTGCCGATTAATTGGTACCAGTCACTTGATTCTTTTTAGTTATTTTATCACGTTTGAGTTCTTGTCTGATATCACGTCATCAGGAATGTTTGAATGTTGTTTCGCACTTGCAATTGATCGTTCCACGTTAGGTTCTTTTCCTTTATGTTATCGGCAGTACAGAGATTAAATTTTTAACTTGAACTTGAGTTTTTAGGTAGTCTTCAACTTGATAACTGCCTATCGTCGCTCTGACTTACTCCTACCTCTCGTCGTTCTTAGCCTAAGCTATGAATTGACAAAGGGGGTTAAAAGTGTCCAACCTTTTGTCTCCTGCTCGGTTGCCCTTGAGTGCCCAGGAAATGTGTTCCCAAGCTCGCACTTACACTTGCTTAGAACGCCTCTCGATGCTCTGTAAGAGTTTCAAAGTTAGCTTTGAAATTTACATTCCAAAGACAGAACCAATTATTTTCATTCATGTAGCACAAACACAAACTTGCATAGTGATTCTCAAGAAAACAATCCTAAGGACCCCTGACTTTGATCCCCCTGGGTATGGTCAACTTCAAAATACCCTATCTAAAAATCAATGCATTATCTTTATAAAAAACAGTTGAGGGCGTGTAGTATATGCTACGAGCTTTCCAACAAGCCCTAGAGCTCAAAAAATGGATCTCGTATGAAAAAGTTGTGACCGTTCAGGGTTCTAGGGTTACGACAGGGTTCAAACAGGATCACTGTGCAACAGGTTTTCCCCAAGTTGTTTTCCTAAGACTTCCCCATGTGCTCAAGAGCATAATATTTGTGACCAAAATTTAGCCCAACTTTTCAATTAACAAACCCTAAAAATTTGGCTAAAATTGGCTGTCAATCGCGATGGATAGGGTTGTCAATCGCGATGGACACTCAGTCAATCGCGATGGACAGAGAGTTCAGACAATCGCGATGGACACCCAATTCAATCAATCGCGATGGACACTCAGTCAATCGCGATGGACAGGCAGTCGGTCGCGATGGACAGAGACTTCAGTCAATCGCGATGGACAGGGGGTTGAGTCAATCGCGATGGACAGGCAGTCGGTCGCGATGGACAGAGACTTCAGTCAATCGCGATGGACAGGGGGTTGAGTCAATCGCGATGGACAGGCAGTCGGTCGCGATGGACAGAGACTTCAGTCAATCGCGATGGACAGGCAGTCGGTCGCGATGGACAGAGACTTCAGTCAATCGCGATGGACAGGGGGTTGAGTCAATCGCGATGGACAGGCAGTCGGTCGCGATGGACAGAGCTGTCAATCGCGATGGACAGGGCTGTCAATCGCGATGGACTGAAATTTTGCAAGATTTTCAAAAATTTTAGTGGGAATGTGGTGTGCAGGGTCTCTAGTCCACTGTGGTGCACTCAGATGTACCAACAAGTGAAAATTTCTGTCAATCGCGATGGACAGAAGGCGGCGACTGCGAGACAGTTTCGTCGAGTTCCGTACCTACGCGGAAGGCTGGAGATGGTGATGTGACCTGTACCTGCAAGATAGCTCAAGAAACATGCAAAAACAGCACATGCAATTTCGCTCTCTTGCTCTCTCTCACAAGTGAAATGAGGGAAATGAGGTGGAGGTGGGGATATAGTCAAAAAACTGAAATTTTCGCGATGATGGAGATGGACGTGGGAGATGGTGATGATGATGATGGTGATGAAGATGGTGAAGAAAGTAAAAGAAAATCGATGAGAGTGAAGAAAATACCTACAACTCCAACGCGTCAACTCTACGTCTTACCATCACACGCTCGTCCTCAAAGCTCGATCCCCGGCAACGGCGCCAAAATTTGGTGTAGCTCAGTGATGAGTAGCACCTCCTTTAATGTCAATCCGGGAAGACGTGAGGATGGTATGAAGACCTCGAGCAAGTGGCGGCCCAAGTGCGTGAGTGAGAAGCACACAAGCATGCACACACATACACACACACACGCGCACACACGGCAAGACAAAGAGAGAATCAATGGAGCTTTTAGATTACTTTCAAAATGCTCTTACAAGTTCGTTTCAATTACAATCCAACCTCAAAAATGAGCTCTCTAGCTCTTTTTATAGTTTTTGACTAGGTTTTGGCCCTGTCCAGACCTAGTGTCCGGCCTAGTTAAAAATTAGGTTCCAGGGCCAATTTGAGGGCTTAAACGGAGTCTAAAAAATATGAAAATTGATATGTAGGTACTTCTAAGGCTCCTCAAGCTCAAGGACTCCTTGGCTTGCACAAAATGGAGCTACAAAAATATGAAATGGTATTTACAATGATTGTTAGTGATAAGAATCACTGTTAAAAGATGTAGATTTGGAAAAATTGAAGGGCCTATCTGCCAGATTTGCGTCTACTGCTTTGTCTAATTACTCCTTCACCTTGTTCTGACTCTCTCCGTTGGCTTCCTTGTCTAGTCAATCCTTGGGTGCCCATACTGCTCTCAACAGTAACGCACCTGCTTCCGCTAAGTAGAGAGCGAACCAGATTCTCTTGTGTGGTTGTGTGAAGCGGTCTTGGCCGGGAAAGGCGAAATGTTGCATGCACATGCGGAGAGGGATGGACACGTTTGGTGTGAGTGCTGCCATGTCTTTAAGCTTCAATAGTTTCCTATCCTTCATGTTAGTGGGAACGAGAGCATCCTTTTCAGAGGGTACATGTGTGCCGTGCATATTCAAAGCATCGCTCACCAACTCCACAGTAAGTTCAAACCTCTTCAACTCGTTGTTGCCCAGCAAGGAGGGAAGAACAAATGATCCGGGTTTGTCCTTTTCTTCATTAGCTTGTAATGTGGAGACCAAATAGTAGCATCGGAGGAGATCTGGTTTAGGTAGTGGGGCTTCAAAGTATTCTGCCAGCCCTGCTCGTTGCCATATGGTCTGGAGATCCTCGGTGTTTTGTAAAGTCTCAAACTCCTTGGAGAAAAATTGGAATCGAACCCATGATCTGTCATACTCGCACTTAGACTCCCATATATACTTGGCCTCTCCTAATGGACCTGGCATGCCATTGAACCAATGAGAATTGGCATGGACTCTTTCTGTGATCCCTGTGGGTGGATCCGGTACCGGGATTTGCTGAAGGTGCTGCAGCTCCACAGGTCGTTCAGTTGGTGGCACATCCACAGGTAGACTATCCACATCGATTCCTGCAGTAAGTATCCCTACTTGTGAGCCCGAACCTGTCGCTTCTGCCATTTTACTTCTTGCCTTCTGATTCTGTGAGAATATAGAATCACGTGTTAACATCGTAATGGACAGAAATAATCCGTTGTTGTCCCCGTTACAACATTAACATGAGGTAGATGGTGAGTTAGTGGTTAGTAAGTGCACGAAGACAATGTGTGTAGTTAATGCTTGGGTAGTCCTAGGAGACTAATGCCGTTAGTAAGTGGGGATGAATTTACAAATTGGGGTCGGGGGGTTTATTACAGGTCTTAGGCTGCCAAATGCAGTGGATGGGTTTTGCTCTTGGTTTCGTAGAGACGCTAGAGAGCTTTATAGGTGTATCGGCTTGAGGATGAGGCTTTTTAGGGACCCATTTACAAGTGATTCTGTTCGTGATCATGGGCCTTAGTGTGTTCGTGAGTGTTGAAAACGAGTGGATGCCGACTGTGCGAGTGAATGGATCGTGCTGTGTAGGGTGTGTTCCTGGTGTAGCTATTTGAGCCCGCAAACAAGCCTTAGGCACCCAAATTTGTCTTGAGTGTGAGCTAGCCTTCATCGACTGCTTGGGCACCCAAATAGATTTCACGTTAGCAGAAGAATTTTTGAAAGAATTCTTGTTAGTGTCGTGTTGTTGGTTACTAATAAGAGGCTTTGCCCGTGTGGTTGGCTTGAGTGCAACCGGGTGTTCGCCTTTCCACACCCACACTTGGTTTACTTGCTGAGACATTTTTTTGTGCAGGTACTTTTGATTTCCGGCATAGGTAGTACTCTGCTTCTTCTGCCTTTGATCCACCTTTGGTTGCTGCCTCCTTCTGGCCTTTGGAAAAGAAGGGAGTTCCGTTGCATCCCTCACTCCTTTTTTGAGAATATCATTCCTCTGCAACACATAGTTTTTGACAAGAACAGCATGGTCAACTTCATGTGCACCCCTGGAGGGACCAGGAGTCTGTGCCTTTCCTAGTTCCTTATATATATATATATATATATATATATATATATATATATATATATATATATTGAGTGCTCCATTATCTAACTCTACTGTAATTCGACTATGATTGACCTATACCTGAAGAAGTCCACTTCTTAGGTTTAAGTTGACTGCTTGGTCATAGATCCAGTCTTGACCCAAGACAAGAGGTTCGGTGAGATCCTCATCTTGACACACTAGTACTTTGACTGTCATTGCCTCATCATGAATGTAGAGGGGAAGTTCCACCTCGCCCATGCAAGGGGTTTCCACGCCTCCCAATCCTATGAGATATGCTTCCACAGGATTGACAGTTAACTGCAACTCTTGACAGTAACACAATTTAACAGCACTAGTGGCTGCACCTGAGTCAATCAAGGCTCTTACGGTCCTTGCACTCTTTCCTTGTCCTATATCTAGGGTTATGAAAGGACGTCGATCAATTATCCTATGCGAGCTTGTTCCTGCGACTTCACACATGGCCATAGGATATCCTTGATCTGCATAGTCATTCGTTCTAGGCTGATTTCTACCTTGCCTTCGTAACTTCATCCTTCTGATGCGTTCTAAAGCTTCTGCTTGAGCTTCTTCTCGAATTCGCTTTTCTTCCTCTTTGCGTTTCTTGGCAGTGTTGAGTCGGCTGAGCATTTCCTCCGAGAGGGGTTCCTGATACAACTTGACTCTGCAACCGCTAATATAGTTTGGGAGAATATCACCCTCTAACGTGGCTAATTGTACTGCTCCACTCGTGGAGATCCTATTGATGATCATAGGTCCGTAGCCTCTCTTTTCTAGCTTCCTCGCGTGTTGTTTCAGTGTATAGACTAAGACTAGATCTCCTGCTTTCAAGCCTTTATCCTTCACATGGGCATCAAAGTATGCCTTTTGTCTCTTCTTAGCTGCATATATTCTTGCAGCTGCTCTCAGTCTTGTTTCTCCTAATCGTTCAAGGTCAAAGATCCTAGAGGAGAGTTCATGACCTGTCCATTCGTGCTCTTGTGCTACCCTCAATGTAGGAATCAAGAAGTCCAAGGGTAGCACAGCGTTTTGGCCAAATACCATCTGAAAGGGAGTGGCTTGGAGTACCGTTTTGTAGGCCACTCGATATGCCCAAACAGCATGGTGTAGTTGTTTGTCCCAATCAGAGCGTTTAGTGTTTACTAATTTTGTTAGTACATTGCATAAGATCTTATTGGTGCTCTCAGCTTGCCCATTAGCTTGAGGGTGATAGGGGGCAGACTTCTTGTGTATTACCAAGAATTCTTGGAGTAGATTTTCAATCACTTCGTTCAAGAAATGAGTGCCTCTATCACTTACAAGCTCTATAGGTAGCCCGTATCTTGTGAATACATTCTCAAACAAGAATTTGGCAGTTGTTTGAGCATCGTTCTTTGTCGTAGCCTTTACCTCTACCCACTTGGTGAGATAATCTGTTGCAACAATGATGTATTCCGCATGAGAACCTTTAGCTGGGGGATTAATAGGACCTACAAAGTCTATTCCCCACTTAGAAAATGCACGTCCACCCATCATAGGTTTCAGTGGCATCTCATCTTTGCGTATAGGATACTGAGTCCTCTGACAGACATCACACCGTTTCACATAGGTATGTGCATCCATGTGAAGGGTAGGCCACCAGAAGCCCGCAAATAGTATTGCCTTGATCACCCGATCCGGTCCAAAGTGTCCTCCTGCTACACCTTGGTGAGCAGTTTCCAAGATCTTCAGATATTCACTTTCATGGACACATAGCCTCAGGTAACCATCTTTACCACGCTTATATAGATTATCACCAATGAGTGAGTAATCCAGGGCTTCTTGTTCTAAACTCCTTTTCCTCGCCAGAGTCATGTCTGGAGGGAATGTGTTTGTCCTTAGGAAGGATACTAGAGGTTCACTCCAATCTGGCACAATGGATACTTGATAAAGAGTGGCGTGTTCCACTGGTGGTTTAGTGCAACAGATTGGGCATTCCTTGCACAACTTTTGGACATCCGCTTCCATAGTTGGCCAATGCACTCCGAATCTCTTTAGAGTCTGTAAAGTTCGTTGCTTTGAATGGTGTTGCTCTAACGCACCTACATGTGCTAATTGCAACCATTTAGCGTACTCATCCTCTTCTACGCAACAAGCCAAGATCCCTTGATCTGTGTGCTTGTACATGCTTCCTGCCATGATGTGGTACTTTTGGGCTTTTACAACCTCTCTATTCCGTGTGTTTACCACTGGATGATTAGGCCCGTATGTCAATACTGGTACCAATGGCTTGGCCCACTACGGCACCACTTCCAAATTAAACAAGTAAGCATCAGGAAGATCATCCGATACTCCTTGTGGGGCTTCTCCCGATGTGAGCCTAGAGAGATGATCTACTCTTAAATGAGTCCTCCCTTTCCTTACCACAACCTCAAAATCATATTCCATTAGCAAGAGAAACCATCTCACTAACCTTCCTGTATTGCATGGCTTATTTACGAGGTATAGCAATGCCTGATGGTCAGTAAAAAATTTAAACTTATTTGCAAGCAAATAGTGTCTAAATTTCTTAACTGCATATACCATGCCTAATCCTTCTCGCTCTGTAGTGGTGTAATTCCGTTCAGCCGCATTCAATTGTCTACTGGCATAGGCAATTGGAAGATCCATATTACCTTCACCAGTAGGTTGTGCGAGCACACATCCAATGGCATAATTGGATGCATCCACATGAACGTGGAATGGCTTATTCCAATCTGGTGTGGTCAAGATTGGTGCTGAACATAATCTTCGTTTAAGCTCGTGGAAGGAATTCTCACATTCATCCGTCCACTCAAAGTTCGTCAGAAGTCCGTACATGGGCTTTGCAATGACAGCATACATGTGTATAAATCGTCGGTAATAACCACAATGCCCCATGAAAGCTTGTACTTCCTTGACATTCTTTGGCCTAGGTAGCTCTGCTATGGCTCTCACTTTCTCCTCGTCAGTAGATATGCCATTCTTTGACACTATGTGTCCTAGAATCTTGCCTTGCCTGACCATAAAAACGCACTTTTCTGGGTTCAGGCAGACTTGATATTCTCTACATTTGTCAAAGATTTGTCTGAGTTCAGGGATATGGGTTTGTCTAATGTTGGAATGAGCACAAAGATCATCAACGTAGACTTCTAAGTTTTTCCTCAAGAACTCTTTAAATACATGGCACATCAGCCTCTGGAAGGTAGCTGGTGCATTGGTAAGCCCAAATGGCATTACTCTAAAGGCAAAAATGCCCCATTCTGTGGCAAAGGTTGTCTTATGCTGATCCTCTGGAGCTATGGCTACTTGATTGTAACCCGAAAATCCATCAAGGAAGCTGTACACTTCCTTGCCTGCCACTCTTTCTAAGAGATGTTCTGTGATGGGAAGCGGATAGTTATCTCGAATCGTGGCTGCGTTAACCTTCTTCAAGTTAATGCATACGTGCAGCTTTCCATTCTTTTTGGGCACCACTACGATGGGGGATACCCACTCAGTGTGCTCGATTTCGTAGATAAATCCAGCTTCAACCAGTCTATCTATCTCTTCTTTGATCTTAGCAGCGTAATTATCGTTATATGTATAAGGCTTTTGCTTAGAGGGTTTAGCATCTGAGGTCGTGGGGATGGTGTGTGAGCATATATCAGGGTCAACACCTTTCAAATCCTTGTAACTCCAAGCAAATACATCTCTGTATTCTCTTAGCAAGGCTATCAACGCATGCTCTTCTTCCTCTGTTAGGTCATGGCCTATGTACGTGCATCTCTCCTCTCCTTCTTCTATGGCTACTACTATTTTCTTGGTGGTTTCTTTGTTATCATAGGCCTCTCCTACTTGTGCCTCTCGTTTAGGCATTCTTATCATGACTCTCCTGTCGTCTATCTCATACTTCTTAAAATTTTCCGGGACCTCAAACAAAGACTCTTCCTCTTCTGGTGAGGCTTCTCTCTTCTTTCATTTCTTTCCTTCTTCCTTCGGAGTCACGTGTGTTGTTAATCTTACATCATTTATAATCTCTCCATGCCTCTGGGGTTGAAATTCTACTTCATGGAAGTATTCTTCATCTGATGCAAATGGTGGGTCCATAATGATTGACTCTAGATCGGAGTCACTTGCATCCTCAAATGCATCAGGGCTAGGTTCGCATTCTTCTAGAACTGCCTCTCCCATGATTGGCTCTATGGAGAAGACTGAAATGTCATAGCCATCCTCATCACAGTGAGGTGTCCATTGTTCTTCATTGATGGCTATGTCCATTGTTGCTAAAATTTCTGCCCAGCCATGGGGTTCAAATTCCTCATCAGGAAAAACTACAGGTGCATAGGCTGGGTCTTGAACTGATCTATGTGTTTCTTTTGCACCTACCTCTCTGGCTTTCTCTCTCTTCTCTTCTTCTACTGCTACCTTGCACATCCATAAGTGAGTGTCTTCATGCATCCATGAGGATCCAGACCCTATGGAATGCACCGATTCTGTATCATCTTTGGCTCTATGGATGGGATTCCATTGGATAGGAGGAACATCTCTATGAGAATAATCCTTGAGATTGACTTTGGTCGTAACACCTAAGTGTTGCAAATACAAGGAGTTGGTTCCCCAGTCCTGTACCACTTGCAACTGTCGCATAAATGGTCTTCCCAAAATCATCTCATAAGCATGATTTTTGCTGAAGTCACATATAGCAAATGTATGCTCAAACTCAACACCACAAGTGGTGAGAGTTATTCCTTCTAGCAATCCTAAGGGTCTCTCTATGTGACCATCGGCCATTTGCAATTTCATCATCGTGGGCCTGAGTGCCGGCTTGCCCCAACGCTTCCATAGGGAAGTGGTGGCAATTGCAACTCCTGCACCTGAGTCCAAAATTGCATTGGTGGTGTACTCCTGGTAGGTGATGGGAAGATAGGTGTTCCCTTCTTCACCTTCACACATATCTCCTATCTTATCCAAGGGAATTTGTGGCACCGTCCTATGGGATCCTACCTGGGAACGAGGTTTGGCTATTTCTGGTACTTGTTTGGCGACATGTTTCCATAATTCAGGTCTAACCTTGAGTAGCTCTTCTAACTTGAGATTGCACTGCACGTTAGTGTTCTTCACTACCTCTGTGTTCCTAGGTATGACTGAATCTTCGTTTCTTACCATGACTGTAGGTGCTCTCATACAGGTGGACCTTGCTTCCCATGGGCTTGTGAAGCGGGGTAACTCTTGTATGGAATTAGACTCAAAGTCCAATCTCTCGTGAGACTGAGTACTCTCATGTTCCCCGTAAATAGATGGGATGTCTTGTGGGAATTGGTCGTGTGCATCATCCACAAGTTCAAAGGGAGGGGCGACTTCACTTTCGTTATCCCATTTGTCTTCTTGAATTTCTCGTAGGAAGTCTGGTGCAAATCGATTCATAGAAGAAGAAGTGTCTGGCTCCGTAGAATTAGGTGCATAAGCAACCTGGGAAGGAGGGCTTATTCTATCGTTGGCTCTCTCCTCGTTCTCATAGATGGCTGGAGCACAAGATTCCTGGGGAGGATTACTTATTCTATTACTTTTCCGAACAGGCTCATACGCTCCCTGAGAAGGAATGTAGGCAACCTGTGGAGGTACGCAAGCTTTCGAGGGAGGCTCATGTGCCTTTTGGGGGGGAAGATAAGCTTCTTGAGGAGGCACATGGGCTTCCTGAAGAGGCTGGCTTATCCGTTCTCTTGCCCTTTCCTTTCTTTGAGGGGCAGGTTCCTTTTCTGATTGTGCAATTGGCCTCTCTATTCTTTCTAAGGAGGGGGAGTTGTCTGGTTCAGTGGAATTGGCCACATAAACTTCCGATGGGGGATGGGTCATGTTTTTGCTTGCTTTATCTCTTTCTTGATTTTTTCTTCCTTGGCAGATCTTGCAATTATGCCCTCTAACTTCTCTAGGAGTCCATCCAAGTGTAATTGCGTCTTGGCTGAGCCCGAGTAATTGAAAAGGCGACTGGCCTCAAACATAGTCTGAGCCAATGCGACCATTTTCACGCACAGCTTGGTTCTTTATATCTCTAGGTCAGCTCTGGGATAGCACTTGTCATGATCCGTGACGTTTGGCCCTTCTTGGATTCTGGCCTGATATGCTTTAAGCATCATGTCTATGTCTTCAGGAGTGGGATCAGCTAATACTGATCCTGTTTGAGGTGGTGGGTGGGTTACGTGGGGTGTCTTAGAGGGTGGAGGGATGGAGGGTGATGGGGATGGTAGCGGTGGGAATGTGTGAGAGTGCGGTTGAGATGTGATCTCTATGATTTTAGCCTTGGTTTCTCGTAGACTTTCCTCAAGTTCACTCATCTTCTTTGCCCATTGCCTTTTCATGCGTTCGCGGCTATCTCTCCAAGCTCTGGTTCTCTTTTTATTTTGGCTCTCAGTATCGCTAGCGTCTGGGCTCTTTTCCTTGCCTACCCCTTGGTTTTACTGCACTGCTTGAGCTCTCGTGACTACCTGTACGGGTGCAGTGGAAGTAACACTTCCGCTGGAATCTACCACTAACTCAATAACATTGATAGGCGTGATTTTTGGCATATTATTGGGGTTCTTTGGGCAATCTCGTAAGAGATGCTCTTTTCCACAATCTTGGCAGAAGCCTTGGATCGTCACTGACTGGTTTTGTGTAAGTGGAGGTAAGGGGCAATCACGAATGAGGTGATCTCCTTGGCATCTGTAGCACGGTCCTCTTGGGAATGGAGGTCTTACTTGCCTAGGTTGAGGCCTAGGGTTGGGGTTTGCATACATGACGTTCGTGTAATCTGACTCCCAACTAGGTTCGTTTGTCTCTTCGCCATAATAGGACTCACCATGCTCAGGAGACTGCATGTAGTAGACCTGGGGGCTATCAACATGTGTAGAATCAAAGCTATGGTCACTCGGGTCACTTTCAGAAAGCAAGGATGTTACAGGGACTATAGCTCTATTCAGGTTCTCTTCTACAGCAGTATACTTTACCGGAATCACATTAGCTGGGGCTAGGGGTTGTTGTGCTAGCACAGGCTGAGGCCTTTGTTGGTTTTGATATTGAGGTTGGAAATTTTGTCGTGGCCTGCCATATGGTTGTGGAGGGTACGGGTTCTGGTATCTTCCCTGCTGAGGGTATGGCTGAGGGTGGGGTTGCCTAACTGCCTACTTGTTGTATGGGCAATCTTGTGCGGTGTGATTGGTGTATCTCCGTTCTATGGTGCAGTACTGGCTACTAGGATTTACTTGGGGCTGAGCCATAATGGGGCAGACATTCGCCATGTGGTCACCACCACAAGTGTAGCAGCTTTTCACAGGGGCAAACCTTGGGATTTGTTTACTAGTTACCCCTAATTTCTGAGCTACTTTCTCTGCGAGTTCCTCAATTGATGTGGATTGCGTGGAAGAGTGACTAGATGCACTATCTGAATCTTTGTAGATTTTGGAAAGCTCTAGTTCTTCCCCTAGGTTATCTTCAATGTCAATGCACATGCGTACACACTCTTCTATAGTCCTAGGGTCTTTCAGATACACATAGGATCTCAATTTCGTACTCAGCAATCCATCAACGAATAAGGCTACTTGTTTGGCAGATGTGGGTAGCTCCGAAACAGGACATCTTTCAAGGTATTGCCTAAATCTTCTTCCTGCAAGTCTCACAGTCTCTTGAGGGGTTTGCTTGAAGCTGTGAATCAGTGAGGAGGTATTGTGTCTTATGCCACTCTTGGAGAATTCAATAATAAATGCTTCTAGGAGTTGGTCTATGCTCCTGAACCGGCGCTCATCCAATGGCTGAAACCATGTAAGTGCTGTGTTCCTAAGGGTTAGACCGAAGGCATTGTACTGCGTGAATAGATCCTCCACTTGTTCAGCTCTCAAGACTTGCTTGAACTCCGCCACATGATCATAGGGATCTCCTGTGCCATCAAAGTAATTCTTCATGGACTTAACTAGCTGAGTCGGTCTCAGAGTTCTTGCGTGCTCTCTAGGTCTCGGCAGAGGGAATCCATCCACATTTCTTTGGTTCTTGTGAGCTCTAAGCACCTCAGGTTCTATCCTATTCGTCTCCGTCCTCGTTCTTTCTCTGCCCACTGGATTGGCAAAGCTTACTTCTGGTCTATCTCTACTTCTGTCTCTTTGCATTCCATGAGCTTGGGATGTTCCAGCTCCAGGGTGACCATAGGATACATTCGATCTTGGTTGAGGGAAAATGAATTCACCCTTCCAAGTGTAAGCATGCCTATCATTTTCTGCCACCACAAAGATCCTTTCCGAAGTGTGATCTAAGTAGGTCACTCTACCTGGGCTATCCGGATCCTTAAACTCATAGATCATGATAGTTTCTATATCAGTTGGCTGATTAGATTTATACCTCCAGAAGGCTTCGTCAGTTTCTCGATTGAGGAGCAACTCTATGCTCTTGTTGTCTTGGGGAACCCACTCAGGTGTGATAATCCTAGTGAGAACAGATTTGCCTCGGGGTGTTCTAGGTTCTACTCCCATGTTTCCTTGTTCCAAGTCACCTAAGTCTGCTTCTGGGATCACATTTCCAAATTCGTCCGTCCTATCTGGGTGACCGTTCAGGGTTCTAGGGTTACGACAGGGTTCAAACAGGATCACTGTGCAACAGGTTTTCCCCAAGTTGTTTTCCTAAGACTTCCCCATGTGCTCAAGAGCATAATATTTGTGACCAAAATTTAGCCCAACTTTTCAATTAACAAACCCTAAAAATTTGGCTAAAATTGGCTGTCAATCGCGATGGATAGGGTTGTCAATCGCGATGGACACTCAGTCAATCGCGATGGACAGAGAGTTCAGACAATCGCGATGGACACCCAATTCAATCAATCGCGATGGACACTCAGTCAATCGCGATGGACAGGCAGTCGGTCGCGATGGACAGAGACTTCAGTCAATCGCGATGGACAGGGGGTTGAGTCAATCGCGATGGACAGGCAGTCGGTCGCGATGGACAGAGACTTCAGTCAATCGCGATGGACAGGGGGTTGAGTCAATCGCGATGGACAGGCAGTCGGTCGCGATGGACAGAGACTTCAGTCAATCGCGATGGACAGGCAGTCGGTCGCGATGGACAGAGACTTCAGTCAATCGCGATGGACAGGGGGTTGAGTCAATCGCGATGGACAGGCAGTCGGTCGCGATGGACAGAGCTGTCAATCGCGATGGACAGGGCTGTCAATCGCGATGGACTGAAATTTTGCAAGATTTTCAAAAATTTTAGTGGGAATGTGGTGTGCAGGGTCTCTAGTCCACTGTGGTGCACTCAGATGTACCAACAAGTGAAAATTTCTGTCAATCGCGATGGACAGAAGGCGGCGACTGCGAGACAGTTTCGTCGAGTTCCGTACCTGCGCGGAAGGCTGGAGATGGTGATGTGACCTGTACCTGCAAGATAGCTCAAGAAACATGCAAAAACAGCACATGCAATTTCGCTCTCTTGCTCTCTCTCACAAGTGAAATGAGGGAAATGAGGTGGAGGTGGGGATATAGTCAAAAAACTGAAATTTTCGCGATGATGGAGATGGACGTGGGAGATGGTGATGATGATGATGGTGATGAAGATGGTGAAGAAAGTAAAAGAAAATCGATGAGAGTGAAGAAAATACCTACAACTCCAACGCGTCAACTCTACGTCTTACCATCACACGCTCGTCCTCAAAGCTCGATCCCCGGCAACGGCGCCAAAATTTGGTGTAGCTCAGTGATGAGTAGCACCTCCTTTAATGTCAATCCGGGAAGACGTGAGGATGGTATGAAGACCTCGAGCAAGTGGCGGCCCAAGTGCGTGAGTGAGAAGCACACAAGCATGCACACACATACACACACACACGCGCACACACGGCAAGACAAAGAGAGAATCAATGGAGCTTTTAGATTACTTTCAAAATGCTCTTACAAGTTCGTTTCAATTACAATCCAACCTCAAAAATGAGCTCTCTAGCTCTTTTTATAGTTTTTGACTAGGTTTTGGCCCTGTCCAGACCTAGTGTCCGGCCTAGTTAAAAATTAGGTTCCAGGGCCAATTTGAGGGCTTAAACGGAGTCTAAAAAATATGAAAATTGATATGTAGGTACTTCTAAGGCTCCTCAAGCTCAAGGACTCCTTGGCTTGCACAAAATGGAGCTACAAAAATATGAAATGGTATTTACAATGATTGTTAGTGATAAGAATCACTGTTAAAAGATGTAGATTTGGAAAAATTGAAGGGCCTATCTGCCAGATTTGCGTCTACTGCTTTGTCTAATTACTCCTTCACCTTGTTCTGACTCTCTCCGTTGGCTTCCTTGTCTAGTCAATCCTTGGGTGCCCATACTGCTCTCAACAGTAACGCACCTGCTTCCGCTAAGTAGAGAGCGAACCAGATTCTCTTGTGTGGTTGTGTGAAGCGGTCTTGGCCGGGAAAGGCGAAATGTTGCATGCACATGCGGAGAGGGATGGACACGTTTGGTGTGAGTGCTGCCATGTCTTTAAGCTTCAATAGTTTCCTATCCTTCATGTTAGTGGGAACGAGAGCATCCTTTTCAGAGGGTACATGTGTGCCGTGCATATTCAAAGCATCGCTCACCAACTCCACAGTAAGTTCAAACCTCTTCAACTCGTTGTTGCCCAGCAAGGAGGGAAGAACAAATGATCCGGGTTTGTCCTTTTCTTCATTAGCTTGTAATGTGGAGACCAAATAGTAGCATCGGAGGAGATCTGGTTTAGGTAGTGGGGCTTCAAAGTATTCTGCCAGCCCTGCTCGTTGCCATATGGTCTGGAGATCCTCGGTGTTTTGTAAAGTCTCAAACTCCTTGGAGAAAAATTGGAATCGAACCCATGATCTGTCATACTCGCACTTAGACTCCCATATATACTTGGCCTCTCCTAATGGACCTGGCATGCCATTGAACCAATGAGAATTGGCATGGACTCTTTCTGTGATCCCTGTGGGTGGATCCGGTACCGGGATTTGCTGAAGGTGCTGCAGCTCCACAGGTCGTTCAGTTGGTGGCACATCCACAGGTAGACTATCCACATCGATTCCTGCAGTAAGTATCCCTACTTGTGAGCCCGAACCTGTCGCTTCTGCCATTTTACTTCTTGCCTTCTGATTCTGTGAGAATATAGAATCACGTGTTAACATCGTAATGGACAGAAATAATCCGTTGTTGTCCCCGTTACAACATTAACATGAGGTAGATGGTGAGTTAGTGGTTAGTAAGTGCACGAAGACAATGTGTGTAGTTAATGCTTGGGTAGTCCTAGGAGACTAATGCCGTTAGTAAGTGGGGATGAATTTACAAATTGGGGTCGGGGGGTTTATTACAGGTCTTAGGCTGCCAAATGCAGTGGATGGGTTTTGCTCTTGGTTTCGTAGAGACGCTAGAGAGCTTTATAGGTGTATCGGCTTGAGGATGAGGCTTTTTAGGGACCCATTTACAAGTGATTCTGTTCGTGATCATGGGCCTTAGTGTGTTCGTGAGTGTTGAAAACGAGTGGATGCCGACTGTGCGAGTGAATGGATCGTGCTGTGTAGGGTGTGTTCCTGGTGTAGCTATTTGAGCCCGCAAACAAGCCTTAGGCACCCAAATTTGTCTTGAGTGTGAGCTAGCCTTCATCGACTGCTTGGGCACCCAAATAGATTTCACGTTAGCAGAAGAATTTTTGAAAGAATTCTTGTTAGTGTCGTGTTGTTGGTTACTAATAAGAGGCTTTGCCCGTGTGGTTGGCTTGAGTGCAACCGGGTGTTCGCCTTTCCACACCCACACTTGGTTTACTTGCTGAGACATTTTTTTGTGCAGGTACTTTTGATTTCCGGCATAGGTAGTACTCTGCTTCTTCTGCCTTTGATCCACCTTTGGTTGCTGCCTCCTTCTGGCCTTTGGAAAAGAAGGGAGTTCCGTTGCATCCCTCACTCCTTTTTTGAGAATATCATTCCTCTGCAACACATAGTTTTTGACAAGAACAGCATGGTCAACTTCATGTGCACCCCTGGAGGGACCAGGAGTCTGTGCCTTTCCTAGTTCCTTATATATATATATATATATATATATATATATATATATATATATATATATATATATTGAGTGCTCCATTATCTAACTCTACTGTAATTCGACTATGATTGACCCATACCTGAAGAAGTCCACTTCTTAGGTTTAAGTTGACTGCTTGGTCATAGATCCAGTCTTGACCCAAGACAAGAGGTTCGGTGAGATCCTCATCTTGACACACTAGTACTTTGACTGTCATTGCCTCATCATGAATGTAGAGGGGAAGTTCCACCTCGCCCATGCAAGGGGTTTCCACGCCTCCCAATCCTATGAGATATGCTTCCACAGGATTGACAGTTAACTGCAACTCTTGACAGTAAGACAATTTAACAGCACTAGTGGCTGCACCTGAGTCAATCAAGGCTCTTACGGTCCTTGCACTCTTTCCTTGTCCTATATCTAGGGTTATGAAAGGACGTCGATCAATTATCCTATGCGAGCTTGTTCCTGCGACTTCACACATGGCCATAGGATATCCTTGATCTGCATAGTCATTCGTTCTAGGCTGATTTCTACCTTGCCTTCGTAACTTCATCCTTCTGATGCGTTCTAAAGCTTCTGCTTGAGCTTCTTCTCGAATTCGCTTTTCTTCCTCTTTGCGTTTCTTGGCAGTGTTGAGTCGGCTGAGCATTTCCTCCGAGAGGGGTTCCTGATACAACTTGACTCTGCAACCGCTAATATAGTTTGGGAGAATATCACCCTCTAACGTGGCTAATTGTACTGCTCCACTCGTGGAGATCCTATTGATGATCATAGGTCCGTAGCCTCTCTTTTCTAGCTTCCTCGCGTGTTGTTTCAGTGTATAGACTAAGACTAGATCTCCTGCTTTCAAGCCTTTATCCTTCACATGGGCATCAAAGTATGCCTTTTGTCTCTTCTTAGCTGCATATATTCTTGCAGCTGCTCTCAGTCTTGTTTCTCCTAATCGTTCAAGGTCAAAGATCCTAGAGGAGAGTTCATGACCTGTCCATTCGTGCTCTTGTGCTACCCTCAATGTAGGAATCAAGAAGTCCAAGGGTAGCACAGCGTTTTGGCCAAATACCATCTGAAAGGGAGTGGCTTGGAGTACCGTTTTGTAGGCCACTCGGTATGCCCAAACAGCATGGTGTAGTTGTTTGTCCCAATCAGAGCGTTTAGTGTTTACTAATTTTGTTAGTACATTGCATAAGATCTTATTGGTGCTCTCAGCTTGCCCATTAGCTTGAGGGTGATAGGGGGCAGACTTCTTGTGTATTACCAAGAATTCTTGGAGTAGATTTTCAATCACTTCGTTCAAGAAATGAGTGCCTCTATCACTTACAAGCTCTATAGGTAGCCCGTATCTTGTGAATACATTCTCAAACAAGAATTTGGCAGTTGTTTGAGCATCGTTCTTTGTCGTAGCCTTTACCTCTACCCACTTGGTGAGATAATCTGTTGCAACAATGATGTATTCCGCATGAGAACCTTTAGCTGGGGGATTAATAGGACCTACAAAGTCTATTCCCCACTTAGAAAATGCACGTCCACCCATCATAGGTTTCAGTGGCATCTCATCTTTGCGTATAGGATACTGAGTCCTCTGACAGACATCACACCGTTTCACATAGGTATGTGCATCCATGTGAAGGGTAGGCCACCAGAAGCCCGCAAATAGTATTGCCTTGATCACCCGATCCGGTCCAAAGTGTCCTCCTGCTACACCTTGGTGAGCAGTTTCCAAGATCTTCAGATATTCACTTTCATGGACACATAGCCTCAGGTAACCATCTTTACCACGCTTATATAGATTATCACCAATGAGTGAGTAATCCAGGGCTTCTTGTTCTAAACTCCTTTTCCTCGCCAGAGTCATGTCTGGAGGGAATGTGTTTGTCCTTAGGAAGGATACTAGAGGTTCACTCCAATCTGGCACAATGGATACTTGATAAAGAGTGGCGTGTTCCACTGGTGGTTTAGTGCAACAGATTGGGCATTCCTTGCACAACTTTTGGACATCCGCTTCCATAGTTGGCCAATGCACTCCGAATCTCTTTAGAGTCTGTAAAGTTCGTTGCTTTGAATGGTGTTGCTCTAACGCACCTACATGTGCTAATTGCAACCATTTAGCGTACTCATCCTCTTCTACGCAACAAGCCAAGATCCCTTGATCTGTGTGCTTGTACATGCTTCCTGCCATGATGTGGTACTTTTGGGCTTTTACAACCTCTCTATTCCGTGTGTTTACCACTGGATGATTAGGCCCGTATGTCAATACTGGTACCAATGGCTTGGCCCACTACGGCACCACTTCCAAATTAAACAAGTAAGCATCAGGAAGATCATCCGATACTCCTTGTGGGGCTTCTCCCGATGTGAGCCTAGAGAGATGATCTACTCTTAAATGAGTCCTCCCTTTCCTTACCACAACCTCAAAATCATATTCCATTAGCAAGAGAAACCATCTCACTAACCTTCCTGTATTGCATGGCTTATTTACGAGGTATAGCAATGCCTGATGGTCAGTAAAAAATTTAAACTTATTTGCAAGCAAATAGTGTCTAAATTTCTTAACTGCATATACCATGCCTAATCCTTCTCGCTCTGTAGTGGTGTAATTCCGTTCAGCCGCATTCAATTGTCTACTGGCATAGGCAATTGGAAGATCCATATTACCTTCACCAGTAGGTTGTGCGAGCACACATCCAATGGCATAATTGGATGCATCCACATGAACGTGGAATGGCTTATTCCAATCTGGTGTGGTCAAGATTGGTGCTGAACATAATCTTCGTTTAAGCTCGTGGAAGGAATTCTCACATTCATCCGTCCACTCAAAGTTCGTCAGAAGTCCGTACATGGGCTTTGCAATGACAGCATACATGTGTATAAATCGTCGGTAATAACCACAATGCCCCATGAAAGCTTGTACTTCCTTGACATTCTTTGGCCTAGGTAGCTCTGCTATGGCTCTCACTTTCTCCTCGTCAGTAGATATGCCATTCTTTGACACTATGTGTCCTAGAATCTTGCCTTGCCTGACCATAAAAACGCACTTTTCTGGGTTCAGGCAGACTTGATATTCTCTACATTTGTCAAAGATTTGTCTGAGTTCAGGGATATGGGTTTGTCTAATGTTGGAATGAGCACAAAGATCATCAACGTAGACTTCTAAGTTTTTCCTCAAGAACTCTTTAAATACATGGCACATCAGCCTCTGGAAGGTAGCTGGTGCATTGGTAAGCCCAAATGGCATTACTCTAAAGGCAAAAATGCCCCATTCTGTGGCAAAGGTTGTCTTATGCTGATCCTCTGGAGCTATGGCTACTTGATTGTAACCCGAAAATCCATCAAGGAAGCTGTACACTTCCTTGCCTGCCACTCTTTCTAAGAGATGTTCTGTGATGGGAAGCGGATAGTTATCTCGAATCGTGGCTGCGTTAACCTTCTTCAAGTTAATGCATACGCGCAGCTTTCCATTCTTTTTGGGCACCACTACGATGGGGGATACCCACTCAGTGTGCTCGATTTCGTAGATAAATCCAGCTTCAACCAGTCTATCTATCTCTTCTTTGATCTTAGCAGCGTAATTATCGTTATATGTATAAGGCTTTTGCTTAGAGGGTTTAGCATCTGAGGTCGTGGGGATGGTGTGTGAGCATATATCAGGGTCAACACCTTTCAAATCCTTGTAACTCCAAGCAAATACATCTCTGTATTCTCTTAGCAAGGCTATCAACGCATGCTCTTCTTCCTCTGTTAGGTCATGGCCTATGTACGTGCATCTCTCCTCTCCTTCTTCTATGGCTACTACTATTTTCTTGGTGGTTTCTTTGTTATCATAGGCCTCTCCTACTTGTGCCTCTCGTTTAGGCATTCTTATCATGACTCTCCTGTCGTCTATCTCATACTTCTTAAAATTTTCCGGGACCTCAAACAAAGACTCTTCCTCTTCTGGTGAGGCTTCTCTCTTCTTTCATTTCTTTCCTTCTTCCTTCGGAGTCACGTGTGTTGTTAATCTTACATCATTTATAATCTCTCCATGCCTCTGGGGTTGAAATTCTACTTCATGGAAGTATTCTTCATCTGATGCAAATGGTGGGTCCATAATGATTGACTCTAGATCGGAGTCACTTGCATCCTCAAATGCATCAGGGCTAGGTTCGCATTCTTCTAGAACTGCCTCTCCCATGATTGGCTCTATGGAGAAGACTGAAATGTCATAGCCATCCTCATCACAGTGAGGTGTCCATTGTTCTTCATTGATGGCTATGTCCATTGTTGCTAAAATTTCTGCCCAGCCATGGGGTTCAAATTCCTCATCAGGAAAAACTACAGGTGCATAGGCTGGGTCTTGAACTGATCTATGTGTTTCTTTTGCACCTACCTCTCTGGCTTTCTCTCTCTTCTCTTCTTCTACTGCTACCTTGCACATCCATAAGTGAGTGTCTTCATGCATCCATGAGGATCCAGACCCTATGGAATGCACCGATTCTGTATCATCTTTGGCTCTATGGATGGGATTCCATTGGATAGGAGGAACATCTCTATGAGAATAATCCTTGAGATTGACTTTGGTCGTAACACCTAAGTGTTGCAAATACAAGGAGTTGGTTCCCCAGTCCTGTACCACTTGCAACTGTCGCATAAATGGTCTTCCCAAAATCATCTCATAAGCATGATTTTTGCTGAAGTCACATATAGCAAATGTATGCTCAAACTCAACACCACAAGTGGTGAGAGTTATTCCTTCTAGCAATCCTAAGGGTCTCTCTATGTGACCATCGGCCATTTGCAATTTCATCATCGTGGGCCTGAGTGCCGGCTTGCCCCAACGCTTCCATAGGGAAGTGGTGGCAATTGCAACTCCTACACCTGAGTCCAAAATTGCATTGGTGGTGTACTCCTGGTAGGTGATGGGAAGATAGGTGTTCCCTTCTTCGCCTTCACACATATCTCCTATCTTATCCAAGGGAATTTGTGGCACCGTCCTATGGGATCCTACCTGGGAACGAGGTTTGGCTATTTCTGGTACTTGTTTGGCGACATGTTTCCATAATTCAGGTCTAACCTTGAGTAGCTCTTCTAACTTGAGATTGCACTGCACGTTAGTGTTCTTCACTACCTCTGTGTTCCTAGGTATGACTGAATCTTCGTTTCTTACCATGACTGTAGGTGCTCTCATACAGGTGGACCTTGCTTCCCATGGGCTTGTGAAGCGGGGTAACTCTTGTATGGAATTAGACTCAAAGTCCAATCTCTCGTGAGACTGAGTACTCTCATGTTCCCCGTAAATAGATGGGATGTCTTGTGGGAATTGGTCGTGTGCATCATCCACAAGTTCAAAGGGAGGGGCGACTTCACTTTCGTTATCCCATTTGTCTTCTTGAATTTCTCGTAGGAAGTCTGGTGCAAATCGATTCATAGAAGAAGAAGTGTCTGGCTCCGTAGAATTAGGTGCATAAGCAACCTGGGAAGGAGGGCTTATTCTATCGTTGGCTCTCTCCTCGTTCTCATAGATGGCTGGAGCACAAGATTCCTGGGGAGGATTACTTATTCTATTACTTTTCCGAACAGGCTCATACGCTCCCTGAGAAGGAATGTAGGCAACCTGTGGAGGTACGCAAGCTTTCGAGGGAGGCTCATGTGCCTTTTGGGGGGGAAGATAAGCTTCTTGAGGAGGCACATGGGCTTCCTGAAGAGGCTGGCTTATCCGTTCTCTTGCCCTTTCCTTTCTTTGAGGGGCAGGTTCCTTTTCTGATTGTGCAATTGGCCTCTCTATTCTTTCTAAGGAGGGGGAGTTGTCTGGTTCAGTGGAATTGGCCACATAAACTTCCGATGGGGGATGGGTCATGTTTTTGCTTGCTTTATCTCTTTCTTGATTTTTTCTTCCTTGGCAGATCTTGCAATTATGCCCTCTAACTTCTCTAGGAGTCCATCCAAGTGTAATTGCGTCTTGGCTGAGCCCGAGTAATTGAAAAGGCGACTGGCCTCAAACATAGTCTGAGCCAATGCGACCATTTTCACGCACAGCTTGGTTCTTTATATCTCTAGGTCAGCTCTGGGATAGCACTTGTCATGATCCGTGACGTTTGGCCCTTCTTGGATTCTGGCCTGATATGCTTTAAGCATCATGTCTATGTCTTCAGGAGTGGGATCAGCTAATACTGATCCTGTTTGAGGTGGTGGGTGGGTTACGTGGGGTGTCTTAGAGGGTGGAGGGATGGAGGGTGATGGGGATGGTAGCGGTGGGAATGTGTGAGAGTGCGGTTGAGATGTGATCTCTATGATTTTAGCCTTGGTTTCTCGTAGACTTTCCTCAAGTTCACTCATCTTCTTTGCCCATTGCCTTTTCATGCGTTCGCGGCTATCTCTCCAAGCTCTGGTTCTCTTTTTATTTTGGCTCTCAGTATCGCTAGCGTCTGGGCTCTTTTCCTTGCCTACCCCTTGGTTTTACTGCACTGCTTGAGCTCTCGTGACTACCTGTACGGGTGCAGTGGAAGTAACACTTCCGCTGGAATCTACCACTAACTCAATAACATTGATAGGCGTGATTTTTGGCATATTATTGGGGTTCTTTGGGCAATCTCGTAAGAGATGCTCTTTTCCACAATCTTGGCAGAAGCCTTGGATCGTCACTGACTGGTTTTGTGTAAGTGGAGGTAAGGGGCAATCACGAATGAGGTGATCTCCTTGGCATCTGTAGCACGGTCCTCTTGGGAATGGAGGTCTTACTTGCCTAGGTTGAAGCCTAGGGTTGGGGTTTGCATACATGACGTTCGTGTAATCTGACTCCCAACTAGGTTCGTTTGTCTCTTCGCCATAATAGGACTCACCATGCTCAGGAGAATGCATGTAGTAGACCTGGGGGCTATCAACATGTGTAGAATCAAAGCTATGGTCACTCGGGTCACTTTCAGAAAGCAAGGATGTTACAGGGACTATAGCTCTATTCAGGTTCTCTTCTACAGCAGTATACTTTACCGGAATCACATTAGCTGGGGCTAGGGGTTGTTGTGCTAGCACAGGCTGAGGCCTTTGTTGGTTTTGATATTGAGGTTGGAAATTTTGTCGTGGCCTGCCATATGGTTGTGGAGGGTACGGGTTCTGGTATCTTCCCTGCTGAGGGTATGGCTGAGGGTGGGGTTGCCTAACTGCCTACTTGTTGTATGGGCAATCTTGTGCGGTGTGATTGGTGTATCTCCGTTCTATGGTGCAGTACTGGCTACTAGGATTTACTTGGGGCTGAGCCATAATGGGGCAGACATTCGCCATGTGGTCACCACCACAAGTGTAGCAGCTTTTCACAGGGGCAAACCTTGGGATTTGTTTACTAGTTACCCCTAATTTCTGAGCTACTTTCTCTGCGAGTTCCTCAATTGATGTGGATTGCGTGGAAGAGTGACTAGATGCACTATCTGAATCTTTGTAGATTTTGGAAAGCTCTAGTTCTTCCCCTAGGTTATCTTCAATGTCAATGCACATGCGTACACACTCTTCTATAGTCCTAGGGTCTTTCAGATACACATAGGATCTCAATTTCGTACTCAGCAATCCATCAACGAATAAGGCTACTTGTTTGGCAGATGTGGGTAGCTCCGAAACAGGACATCTTTCAAGGTATTGCCTAAATCTTCTTCCTGCAAGTCTCACAGTCTCTTGAGGGGTTTGCTTGAAGCTGTGAATCAGTGAGGAGGTATTGTGTCTTATGCCACTCTTGGAGAATTCAATAATAAATGCTTCTAGGAGTTGGTCTATGCTCCTGAACCGGCGCTCATCCAATGGCTGAAACCATGTAAGTGCTGTGTTCCTAAGGGTTAGACCGAAGGCATTGTACTGCGTGAATAGATCCTCCACTTGTTCAGCTCTCAAGACTTGCTTGAACTCCACCACATGATCATAGGGATCTCCTGTGCCATCAAAGTAATTCTTCATGGACTTAACTAGCTGAGTCGGTCTCAGAGTTCTTGCGTGCTCTCTAGGTCTCGGCAGAGGGAATCCATCCACATTTCTTTGGTTCTTGTGAGCTCTAAGCACCTCAGGTTCTATCCTATTCGTCTCCGTCCTCGTTCTTTCTCTGCCCACTGGATTGGCAAAGCTTACTTCTGGTCTATCTCTACTTCTGTCTCTTTGCATTCCATGAGCTTGGGATGTTCCAGCTCCAGGGTGACCATAGGATACATTCGATCTTGGTTGAGGGAAAATGAATTCACCCTTCCAAGTGTAAGCATGCCTATCATTTTCTGCCACCACAAAGATCCTTTCCGAAGTGTGATCTAAGTAGGTCACTCTACCTGGGCTATCCGGATCCTTAAACTCATAGATCATGATAGTTTCTATATCAGTTGGCTGATTAGATTTATACCTCCAGAAGGCTTCGTCAGTTTCTCGATTGAGGAGCAACTCTATGCTCTTGTTGTCTTGGGGAACCCACTCAGGTGTGATAATCCTAGTGAGAACAGATTTGCCTCGGGGTGTTCTAGGTTCTACTCCCATGTTTCCTTGTTCCAAGTCACCTAAGTCTGCTTCTGGGATCACATTTCCAAATTCGTCCGTCCTATCTGGGTGACTGGTGACTACGTATGTGGTTCCTTCTTTGTCCAGGTATGAACCGTTTTCAAACTTGACAGCTGGGTGCTCTAGTCCTATGGATTGGTCAGGGTTTTTAATCTGGACCACGGATCTTCCTAGGCCGTCCTCATAGATGCTGGCACCTAATCGGTTGGTCCTAAGGTATTCCAGCTGTGTTTTGTATGGGCCTTCTACCCTGTACAAGTAAGGCACTCTTGAACTTCCCGTAGGCCTGTCCATGCCTTGAGACATCTCTGACTCACTGGTCTCAGAGCTAGGGTAGTACGAGTGGTGGCTCAACTGCTGGGCCCAAGACCTAGCAGTGTGATTAACACTAGCCTCTGAAGACCTAAGGCTTTGTCTCTCCCTTACTAGATGTCGTCCTGATCTAAGGTTCATATGCCTATCTAAGTAGCCCAATTCTTTGCCCAGAGTACAACCTCGTTGCTGGTTACTTTATATTAGTCGCTTGGTTCTTTTTAGTTATTTTATCGTGTTTAAGGTCTTGTCTGATATCACGTCGTCAGGAATATTTGAATGTTGTTTCGCACTTACAGTTGATCGTTCCACGTTAAGTTCTTTCCCCTTAAAATTCTCGACAGTACAAGGATTATGCCCTTAGCTTGAACTTGAAAGTTTAGGTATGCTTCAACTTGATACTTGCCTATCCTCGCCCTGACTTACTCCTACTTCTAATCGTTCTTAGCTTAAGCTAGGACTTGACGAAGAGGAGTTGAGAGTATTCCGACCTTTCTTGCCGAACCTTGCTCTTTAGTGCTCGAGAAGTTGATTCTCAGGCTTGCGCAAAACCCTTGCTTGGACGCTCTCAATTGCTTCTCAATAGACCTGCATAAGTCCCAAGATTAGCTCCAAGTAGACCTTTCAATTGACAGATAATTTATTTCAGACACTTTTTTAATGACCCTTGTTCCCCCTTTTGTATTGCTAGAAATTTCCTCTAGAGCTCCCTTGGTGTTCCTACCCCTCAGTGTGTCAACTTCCAAATATCCTATCTGAAAATCAAAGCATTATTCTTATAAAAAACAGTTGAGGGCGTGTAGTATATGCCACGAGCTTTCTGACAAGCCCTAGAGCTCAAAAAATGGGTTTCGTATGAAAAAGTTATGACCGTTCAGGGTTTAGGGGGTTAACTAGACAAACAGAACCTTTCAGGGGTTTTAATGCATTTTTCTAAGGCCTTTGCAAGTGTATGAGTATTTGAGAGTGCAACTATGCCCAAAGTTTAGCCTAAATTTCCAAAAAATTTACCCCTTAATTTTTGCCGAAAATGTCTGTCTGTCGCGATAGACGGTGTCTGTCGCGATAGACACAAACTATCGTGGGGGCTGTTTGTCGCGATAGACGGTGTCTGTCGCGATAGACGGTGTCTATCGTGGAATTTTGGTCTATCGCGATAGACGCTGTCTGTCGTCTGTCGTGATTTGGTCTGTCGCGATAGACGGTGTCTGTCGCGATAGACTGGTCTATCACGATAGACGGTGTCTGTCGCGATAGACGCTGTCTGTCGTCGATTTTTGGTCTGTCGCGATAGACGGTGTCTGTCGCGATAGACGGGGTCTATCGTGGGTCTCTGTCTGTCGCGATAGATGGTGTCTGTCGCGATAGACAGTTTCTGTCGTCTGTCGTGATTTGGTCTGTCGCGATAGACGCTGTCTGTCGTCGATTTTTGGTCTGTCGCGATAGACGGTGTCTGTCGCGATAGACGGGGTCTATCGTGGGTCTCTGTCTGTCGCGATAGATGGTGTCTGTCGCGATAGACAGTGTCTGTCGCGATAGACTGAAAAAACGCAAATTTTTGAGAAACTTCTAGTGATTTAGAGTGCCCTAATGGTGTAGGTTACCGTGCCAAACATGCATTCACAAAATTTTAAGTTTTTCTGTCTGTCGCGACAGACAGAGGTCGTCGTCCCGGGACCTGTGCAGAGTCTGTCGTACCTGCGCACACTGCTGGAGGAGGTGGTATAGCAAGTTCCTTCAACAAAAGCTCAAAAACACACCAAAAACAGATAGCATGCAAGCTCTCTCTCGCTCTCTCTCACAATGAAATGAGGGAAATGAGGTGGGGGGTGTAATATGACCAAAAAATTGAAATTTTTTGTGGAGATGGAGATGGAGGTGGGAGATGGTGGAGATGATGATGGTGATGATGGTGATGCGAAAGTAAGGAAAAAATGAAGAAAAATTAAGAGAAAGAAGGATATTACCTATAACTCCAATGTCTCAACTCGACGTCTTACCATCACACGCTCGTCCTCGAAGCTCTCTCCCCGGCAACGGCGCCAAATTTGGTGTCACTCTAGCACAATGGTGAGTACCAACGTGAGAAGATTCACCTCATAATTGTCAATCCGTGGAGACGTGAGGACTAGTATGAAGACTATGAGCAAGTGAAGGCACAAGTGCGTGAGTGAGAAGCACACAAGCATGCACACACATACACACACACGCGCACACAAGGCAAGAACAAGGAGAGGAACAATGGAGTTCTTTTCATTAATCAATAGGTCTCTTACATAAGCTCAATTCACAAACAATCCAACCCCAAAAATGAGCTCTCTAGCTCTTTTTATAGTTTTCTAACTAGCTTTGGTCTTGTCCAGACCTAGTGTCCGGCCTAGTTAAAAATTAGGTTCTAGAGTCTATTTGAGGGTTCAAACAGAGTCTAAAAATTATGAAAATTGATATGTCGCTAGTTCTAATACTCCTCAAGCTCGAGGACTCCTCGGCTTGCACAAAATGGAGTCTATTCTACCAAAAACGGGATTTACAATGTTTGTGTAGTGATTAAAATCACTTGAGTTGTAAATAATCCATGGGAAAAAAATGATTTGGCCTTGTTGCCGTATTGTGCATGACTCCTCTGTTGCTTTGTATGCCAACAATATGTGATGTGAATTATTCATATGGATATGAAGATGTGATCCTATCGATAATAGATTATTGTTTCTAGTCTCTTGTTACATTGCTAGTCTCTTGGATTGCTAGCATGATATCTTCTTGGTTTGATGGCATTGACATTCGGAGGTGGAAAGATCATATGTGGCATACGTTCGTGTAGGGTTACACATGTATGTGCATAAAGATGCATAGAGGCCTCATGCCATACCCGACCACATATGGATGGATATGGATGCATTGGCCAACTCCAATATCCATTTACAGCTTGTGCATTCTATATATGAGTATGTGATGTATTAGGAGATTGGTAGTGCATTATGGTAGAGACCACACAATATATATGTGAGTCCATTGACTCATGTGAGACTTAGATCACATAGATAATTTCGATATTGGGAGTGCAATCATGAGGGACATGCTTGATGATGTTCCTTCAGGTGGATGCGATGATGACATTAGAGACATGCATGTGATGCAAGTCAAGTAGTGGTATCAAGAGGGCCTTTGCCCATTGATTATGCCAGTGATGGTGATGTCATATGCAAGTCAAGAAGTGGTACCAAGAGAGCCTATGCCCGTTGATTATGTCACGACCGTGATATCACTTTCTCCTATGGTTCATCTCAAGATTCCTCTTGTTCATTGGATACCACACATATGGCTTAGTTGATTGATGTATTAGCTAGTTTCCATGTTACTCCACATCAAGGGTGGTTTTGTGGATTCATGGACGTGTGCACATGCTTGATGGTTCAACATATGACATTGAGGATGCAAGAGATATATGCCTCATGCTACCTAGTTGAGCATCATTTACACTTAGAAATGTACGTTATGTGCCCTCCTTCCATATAAGCTTGATTTCAATTAGCTAGGAGAGTAGATGTTATGCATTCCCGGTGAGCATCATTTTCAGTTGCACTTAGGATAACTTATGCTTATCAAAGGTGCTAGGACTAAGGCACATGTATCCCCATGATATCGTAAGGGCAAAGCTTGCTGCACCGCCGATGCTAGTACAAGCACTCTTCCAGACACTATGCTTATTACATAGAATCCAGGGCATGGATAGAGAGTGCATCACTTATAGAGATTTCTAGGCATCACGCGACATGGCCCTAGTAGGAGACACTTCCTCATGATATGCACAGACACGAGACTGGTTATTCCACCATGGACTTGACATAGACAGATTACCACTAGTACAATATGACTCACATGCACCCACCTACTCACTCTCCCACCAGGAGAGGAATATATGCCAAGGGCATGGGTCGGCCTGAGAGATCCATTGCCACCGAAAATGGTCTACTACCATGAGCATTTCCTAGAGATCTCAGATCAGGGCTTCATTGAGATCCCACACTACATGCAAACATACCTACCATGCCACCTCCATGTCATTGGGAAGCTTTGAGTTTCATCATATCAGCTCCAGATTGAGAGAGGTCTGGCCATAGGAGTTTGTGAGAGGAGAGGTGGTGCCTAGTATGCCATATAGAGATAGAGAGTGAGGAGCACTTGATTACCAGATGCCTAGCATATGCAGATCCATGGGCATAATTCCAGATTGAGGAGTTAGTCACTCTAGTTGTGCATGACTATGGGAGACCAACAGAAAATGGGTCGCTTCATCGTAGAAGCATATGAGAGACAAGAGCAAATGCTACAATGCACACATCAAACATAGGGGGCACCCAACAAACTATTACTCAATTCGTTCAATGGGTTGAGCCACATTGAATAGTCCAGCCTTTGAGTGGCATAGGGCTCATGCTCGAGAAGGCAGTGACACAAAGAGTGCAACACACACCACATATGGTGGGGTATTGATGACCATGATTGCATCAAGAGGATATCTCATGCATCAGGATAGCACATGACCACATGATGGAGTAGAGGTGCACCACTACCACTTGGGTCACCCTCTTATAGGACATATTGAGTTTGTCGCCGATGTACCACATACTCCACCCTCCTCCATCCATCTATAGCAGTTAGGGTATACACATTCACCCCCACATACGTCCTGATGTGTTAGGTGGCCATTATCAGTGGATTCAAAGCCACACTCCCCCCATGCGTCAGTATTAGGTACACCAGCATTTTGTTGTTTTCAGCCTACATATTTTCTTTTTTTTGTAGTGAGTATTTTTCTTTTCATTGCTACACAAGGATGACCATATTTGTACATGATTTTGTCTCATAGGCCGAGTTTGGCCTTTTGGAAGACGTTCATATGACTTTCTTTCTTTCTTTGTCTCACTTCCTTTTATACAATTTGACATGATTTAAGGTTGGTCAATAATCTTCATTTAACCAATTTTGATGTTTGGGTGTTGTAAAGGATCACCAATCACTCTTTTGAGTCTTTACATTGAAGTCGATCATCCTTGTGTCAAAAAAGTCCTCAAATGAAGCTCTTTGACTATGAAAAATCAACTTTAAAGCTTTGTGCAAGTGGTTTAGCAAGGCCAAAATGGTGTCTTCCAAGTGCCATTGGATAGCTCTCATAGTCAAGATTCCATAGATCTTGGAATCACTCCATCTGGGTAAGAAATAAGGGAGTTATGACCAATTTGGTGAAGATAGGTATGCTAGTTATGCCCTCTAAGAGAGAGTGGATGAAAATTGATGATTCCTCTCCTCCCTATGAATATCCACAGACAGAGTTCATGTGTATATTGTCCTTATATCCCGTATGTTCTTCCCTTAGCGCATTCTATAGATATAAATATAAATTTCTACCTTCACTTCCCTCAACAAGTAGAGGAGGAAAGCTATGGATGCTCCTCCGATCAACACCCGCATATAGGCATGCTTGTGTGTGGC
Organism: Ceratopteris richardii; assembly: GCA_020310875.1. Taxonomy (NCBI): domain Eukaryota; kingdom Viridiplantae; phylum Streptophyta; class Polypodiopsida; order Polypodiales; family Pteridaceae; genus Ceratopteris; species Ceratopteris richardii. The sequence goes on along the minus strand of CM035407.1, from coordinate 214,262,149 downwards.
TGAGGCTATTGGGGAATTGGTATGTAAGGCTTCTTCGTCGTTGTGCGCACATGGCTCCCTTGGGGAGGCCCCATTACCTCTTTTTTAAATCCAAAGTCTCTACAACTCTATTGCTCCATGCATCGATGACAGTTCAAAGACGATGATCATCCAACTTACATGTGAAAAGAATTCCCAAAATGATCTTTGATCTACTCTTAATACCAAGTGTAAGATCTTCCTCCCTTAATGCTCAAGAAAGTCTTGAAAATAAAAGACATGAGAATGTTGTCTATGCAACTCACCTCCCAACCTTCTTGTCCTCTTGCACCCAAAATAGCAATGATCTGGAATGCTCTAGTCTGGACATGTGTCCATCATGCACACTTATCCCCATTACTATTTAGGTACCTTAGGATATCCCTCGAGCTTGGGACCTTGGCTATACTTAGCCCTTGTCCCACACACACATGTAAAGGTCTATGTAGACCAATGTCTAACAAGTTCGCTAATATTGAAGTTTTTATAGAGAACAATGAGCTTGTGACCATCACTCTGAATTCTTTACCTTGGTCTTATATTTCTTATTTCTTGACTAATTTCTCTATCGTTGACATAATGGTGAGCTTTAGAAAGTTACAAAAACTTTTGTTTCATGAAGAAAACTTTGATCAAACTAAAATTGCGAGAGACCGTGAGTGACGCAACCTTAGCTATGAAGCGAAAGGAAAAGATAAAAGAAAGAATAATAAGAGTAGCTTTAAATCCAAGAAAAATTATAGTTTTCTCTTCACTTCTTTTAATTCCAAATTTATTAAGGATCACCTGAATGAGAATGATAGTAACTCTAAAGGTCATGATGATTCTGAAAGGATAAAAAGACCTTGAGAAAGGAAATTGTTTCAATTGTAAAAAAACTTAGACTAGCAAAACACAAAAGTGATTCTCGTAATAAAATAGATGATGATACAGAATCTCATGAATACATTGAAACATCAAAACACCATAGACTATGTGAGGAAGATTTTGTGTCTTCCACAATTTCTAATAGCCAGACCTTTCCCCTGAAAGGCATAGGAACAATAGTTCATACTACTCTTAGTGGAAAGGACTTTAACCTTGTTCAAGATTTGTGTGTTCTTATTGTTTCACAGAACTTATCTTCAATATTGAAACAGCATTTGGGTATTATATTTAATATGAATGAGTGCATTGTGTATAATAGAAAAAAGAAATAATGTTTTTTGAGGTACTTAAAACTAATCTTTTTATGTTCAATATGCATCATGCTTAGAGAAAAAACTTACACAATATCTATGAGTATACAAGAACAATCTTTGTCTAGTACTTGTTGCCAATGCACAAAGCTTGTAATTGATTTTTCTTTTGTTCATCATGATTCATTTGAATGTGAGTAATGTGGATCTTAGAACTCATCTTATTGAAGAGAGTTCTTACATATCAAATAATTCCAACTTCTTTCACATGATTCACTTTCACTTGTTCCTACTCTTAGTTCCTCAATTGCACAAACTTCTAGATTTCTACCCAAACCTCTTCAAGAAATGGAAAGAAAAAATGCATCTCTTGTTTGTGACATATCTATTGATGATATTAAAAATTAAAGTAGACTGAACTCTATCAAATTAAGCCAATTTTTTTTAAAGGAAGTTTGACCGAAGACTATTTTGCCTTGCTTAAATTAATGGAAAGAACAACTATAAAAGTGAAAGTGTGGATAGTACCCATAGGACCCCTCGTATCCCACAAAGCAAGGGTGATGTGACATACAAGCCCGAAGAAGTTCAATCAAAAGATTACTAATTTAAACATGGCTTGTGACCCATACACTCTATCTGACTTCGAACAAAGAGGGTTGATTTTTTATTTCAATTATTTCTTCATGGCTCATAAGAATTCAGAGCATATGCATGATTGAGCATGAGGTTGTATAAATTTTTAAAAAAATTAAAAATCATTATTTTTATTAACATAATACTTGAAATTCGTTGGATTGATTGACAAGATTGGCATATCCAAAGAATGTGTAATGGGATTGAATGTCCTATGGATTTGAGTTCTAAAGCGAGGATCATATCACTTTGATTCGATTCAAACCCCGAAATTGCCAAACATATTCATTGATATAACACAATACTTGAAAGTCATTAGATTGATTGACAAGATTGGTATATCCAAACAATGTATAAAGGGATTGAATGTCCTATGGATTTTTTGAGTTCTAAAGCAAGGATCATATCACTTTGATTCGATTCAAACCCCAAAATTTTCAAACATATTTATTGATATTATATACTTTATAGATCCTATGGATTTGAGTTCGAAAGCAAGGATCATATCAATTTGATTCGATTCTAACCCCAAAATTGTCAAACATATTCATTGATATTACATACTCTACAAAAAAAGGACAAAAGACACATTCGTTGATATAAATAATTTATAAATCCTTTCTTTTTACCTACAAAAAAGACAAAAGATGTTTGTATGAAGAGAGAGAGAGAGAATGCGTAGTGCGAGTGCTATATATGCATATTAATATGGGCTTTTGTACCTAAAATATGCATGTTTGTATCAAGATGAGTATGTGAATTGTTCCATTGTGTATATACATGTGTTGTTTGCTTAAGTATGTCTGAAAAGTGTGAATTTGTACATGCGTGATAATGTGTGTTGGTATTGAGTATGTGAGAATATATGAATGCATGTGTATGTATTTGAACTAATGATTGTGCATCCAAATGTGTATGTGATATATGCATGTGAAAGTGTGTACATAATACATGCATAATTGTGTGTGAATGCATGTTTTTATATATGCAAGTATATGAGCACTTTGGTCACAATTGTGTGTGTACATTTATTATGTGAGTTTGTTGGAAGAAGCATTTTTTGAAGAGAAATATTTGTAAAATGTCAAAAAATTGTAAAAATATTTATGCAAAGGATGTAAAAATGAGGAAGAGTCTTCCTCATGTAAATTAGAATCATATGTATTTTTTCTCGAATTTTTGGAAGCTCTTTGATAGCATATTTTTAGATTAGAAGGGAAAAGGACATTTTTCTTGATCAAGCAAGCAAGGTAATGGTCTTCCAATAAATTTTTGCATTATTTCAAGTTTTCACATGATGATTAGAGCACAAAAACACAGAAAATTGTAAAAAACACAGAATCGTGATTTTTGGATTTTTGAGTTTTATTGAGAAAAAATAATAATTTTGCTAAAACTCTTTTATTGCATGCGATTCTATTTGAGAAACAAAAACTTAAAAATCAAAGACTTGAAAAATTTTAAAAATCTTCTCAGAATCGTGATTCTGTGATCAAACACAAAATCGTGATTCTCTGAATTAAACACAAAATCGTGACTCCCAGAACGCGATTTTCATAAGAAAATCGTGTTTTTAACGATTGTGAGCAATCACGATTGTCTGGGAACAAAATCGTGAAAATCACGATTCTATTCAAAGAATCGTAACAATCACGATTTCCTCCACAAAATCGTGAAAATCACGATTCTCTTCAAAGAATCGTGAAAATCACGATTTTCTTCAAAGAATCGTGAAAAACACAATTCTATTCACAGAATCGTGAAAAACATGATTCTATTCACAGAATCATGAAAATCACGTTTCTATACACAGAATCATGAAAAATCACGACTCTATCCACAGAATCGTGAAAATCACGATTCTCTTCACAGAATCGCTAAAAACACGATTCTATTCACAGAATCATGAAAAACACGATTCTCTTCACAGAATCGCCAAAAAACACGATTCTATTCACAGAATCGTAAGAAACACGATTCTCATCACAGAATCGTGAAAAACATGATTCCCTCCATAGAATCGTGAAAATCATGATTCTCTTCACAGAATCGTGAAAAACACGATTCTATTCACAGAATCGTGAAAAATCACGACTCTATCCACAGAATCGTGAAAATCACGATTCTCTTCACAGAATCGCGAAAAACACGATTCTATTCACATCGTGGAAAAACATGATTCTCTTCATAGAATCGTGAAAAACATGATTCTCTTCACAGAATCGTGAAAAACGCGATTCTATTCACAGAATCATGAAAAATCACGACTCTATTCACAGAATCGTGTAAAATCACGATTCTATTCACAAAATTTGGAAAATTTAGAATATCTAAAGAATAGTGAAAAAGATAAGTCTTTTGCACAGAATTGTGAGAAGATCTAGAATTTTCTCAAGATCCCAGAAAAGACGATTCTATTCACAGGATCGTGAAAAATACGATTCTCTTCAGAAGATCGTGATTTAGTGGATGATTTTGAGATCTGGTAATAAATTGATCACACCTTTTAAAGAAGATCTAAAAAGGAAGGAAATAGAGCCATTAATAGGAGATTTACAAGAAAAAGATTTAGGGCAAGAAAATAACATGGAAAATCTAAATGAAAGCAATGAACCCTCTGAAACCAGTGATTATAGGAATATTCTCAAATATATGTATACAAATAGGTTTGGAACCTATGTGTATCAGGATGGGATGCATAAGTTCCTCATTAGGTTGAGAAACTTAGAAGTTCCCCTAAATATAACACCAGTGGCACAATTTAAGGATGGAAGATATGAGGATAGACAAGGATGTGTATACATCTTCTTACAGGATCCAAAAAACTCTAATGATTTAGGGCAGTGTACAAACAAGAGACCTTAGGAACAAAACCTAGGGCAACCAGACTTGCCAAGACTAAATGAAACTCACAATAATATTGAACAACCACAAGGTAGGAAAATACATACTTCCCCAAATCCTTTTGAAAGAGAAGCAGAAGGAATTAATGATTTTCCATTCAGAAGGAGACATCAGTGGCAAAATCATGGAAGAATGCTTAGGCCCTATCAAGTAGCTAAATGCATGAAGAACCAATATGAAGGATATTCTGATCCTCATGCTCATGCTGCAGAATTTAGCGCAATTAATTAGGGCAGAAGAAGTAGAAGATTACAAAGTACAATTTGAAGCATTTGGTCTAACCCTAACTGGACATGCACTATCTTGGTTCATTCCCTTGAGCAAGGAAATGTATCCTGACATTGAATCTTTGCTCGAAGCCTTCATAGGGGAATTCTCAAAACCCGGAATAAAACATAGTACAGCTACTTTGATACATAGCTTTAAGCAGCAAAAAGATGAAAATGTCAGAGAGGCAGACAGATGTCCCAGAGAGGAGGTACCATCCATGGCAAGACAAGTATCTCTATTCATAGAAGGACTGAGAAGTGCACAATTAAGAACCTTGGTGTATTATAAGAGATGCATTGATCTAGGAGCATATGTGAAAGAGGCAATAGATTTAGAGGACAATAGGGGACAAGTTCTATTAGCATTTGATCAACCTAGAACAAGTGAAGATAAAATCCCACCAGCAGAAGAATTAGCACAAGCTATTGCCAAAGCTCTAGAAGTTAGCACCAAAACAAACTTGATAAACACCAGGATAGCAACAAATAAAAAATGCTATAATTGTGGAGAAAATCATTTGGTACAACAATGTCCCTATCAAAAACCACAACATTTGCAAGATAGGAAAACACTCAAATACTGTACATTGGAAAGAAAATGGACAAACCATACCAGAGACGAATGCTTCTACAATAAACAACCCATTAAGGAAAGAGAATATGTGAACCAACATAATTTACAAAGAGAATCTGGATTTGTTGAGCAACCAAGACCTGTACTTGGGCAACAACCACCATTACCAACAAATGTGGTACCAGTAAGTAACTGTAAATGCTATAACAAGAGCACAAGCTAAACAACAAGAAACAACAAAAGAGACACATACACAGGAAAATAAGAAAATTCCATTTCCAAAAGAAAAGAAAAACAAACAAAAAGGGAGATGGGAAAGAAAAATGCGAATGGGTAAAAGTTTGGAAGAAGAGAATATAGAACAGCCAAACCATAGTCCACCTCAGAAGACACAAACCCAGCAAGAGACAAAAAATCCACAGAGTCTGGACACCTTGATAAGAGCATACAAGGGAAGAATTCAAGAGGGACCAAATCCTACAGACCATGTGATGGCTTATCCTATGCCAGATATAGAGCATGAAAGGATGCAAATATGCAAACAAATCATAGAAGAAGCACAACTCAAAATGGGGGAACTAGACAATTCTCAAACAATAGTTGGGGAAACAAATACAACAGAAACACAGAAAACTATTGATCAGGAAGATAATTCACACATAACCTTCCAAATCAATATAGACAAACAATGTACACCTTTATACCACACCACATTGGAGGAGTTGGTAAAACAAAATCCTCACTTACAACACAATATGAAAAAGTGGGAAGCAATGCCAAAGAATTTTGATCCACAGCAACAGGAATTGGAAGAGTTGTTGTACATTCCTATTGATAAAATAGGAGGGTATTGTGAAGGAGAAGAAGGGAACTCAACTCTGAAAATACAATTTGGTAAAAATCATGCCAAAGCTATATTAGATAGTGGATCAGGTGTGGCTATCATGACTAAACAGACCTGGGAAAGATGGGGAAAAAATGAATTAGTACCCACTAAAATGAGATTACCACTTGCAGATGGACACATAGAAAAACCCCTAGGAATATGGGAAAAGGTGATTGTGGAAATATGTGGAATAGAAATAGAGCATACTTTTGCCATAGTTGAATTTTCACAATCCACTTCATATGAAATTATCCTAGGAAGACCATTTATGAGACAAATGCAAATTGTGCAAGATTGGGGTGATGATTGCCTATATCTTCAAAGCAAAGGAAGGATAACCAGAGTGAATCTAAGAAATGGTCAATATTGTGACATGTCCCCTCAAGAATGGTTCAAAATACATCAAAATCAAGAATTAAGTGAAGAATCAAAGATTGAAGATCAGAATGAAACAGAATCATCAATATGGAAATGCAATGTGATAAGGAACCTCACAGATAGAAAAAGAAGGTTAAGAAAAGAAGATTGTGTAGAAGGAAGAAAATTACAAGATGAGAGCTATATACCACAAAAATTCAAAGATGAAGAATTTGAGCCTTATGGTTGGAACCAGATTTTGGCCACCATGGATCTAGCCAATGATGAGTATGTGGGAGTGAAATTCCAAAATGAAGAAGGATATGATATTTTTCACATAGGAATACAAATGATAAAAGTGTCAAAAACTGAAGAGGACCAGGAGGAAGATTGAAAAATGGTAAAACACAATATTTGGAAGAAGTAGAAGCTACAGATGCAATAAAAGACAAAATCTCAGGCAAATATAGAAAAAACAAACACAAGGAAATAGAAAAAGATCAAGAGGTTGAAAAAAATAAGGAAAAAAAAAGAAAGATCAACAATTTGATGTACCTTCAAATTTCAAAACTTATGAAGTGGAGGACAGACTACTTCTAAAAGTGAAACCAAAGAGAGAAAAGAAAAAAGGAGAGGCATATGACAATGAGGAACAAACTAAGAAGGTGATGATCACACAGGAAGAGGGCGAAGAAAGACATATTGTAATAGCTGATGACATGAAAAATCAAGAGGAGGAAGCATTAAGGAATTTGGCCAGAAACTATAGAGATGTGTTTGCTTACAGTTACAAGGATTTGAAAGGAATTGATCCTAAAATCTGTGAGCATAAGATTCCTATTACACCTGATGCAAAACCTAGCAAACAAAGACACTACACATTCAATGACAAATACTCTGCCAAAATAAAGGAAGAAATTGACAAGCTGCTGGCTGCCAATTTCATCTATGAGATTGAGTACACAGAGTGGATATCTCCTATAGTTTTAGTACCAAAAAAGAATGGGAAACTCAGGGTATGCATTAACTTGAAAAAGGTGAATGCTGCAACTATAAGGGATAGCTATCCATTACCCATAACAGACCATCTTTTGGAAAGAGTGGCAAGTAAGGAGGTCTATAGTTTTCTGGATGGTTTTTCAGGGTACAATCAGGTACCCATAGCTTTGGAAGACCAACATAAAACTGCCTTTTCCACAGAATGGGGAATCTATGCTTTTAGGGTTATGCCTTTTGGTCTAACTAATGCCTCAGCAACTTTTCAAAGATTAATGTGTCACATATTCAAAGAATTCCTTAGAAATATCATGGAAATTTATGTGGATGATCTTTGCACTTTTTCATTAAAAAGACAAGATCATTTGAAGGATCTGGAAAATATATTTAAAAGATGTAGAACATACAGAGTATGTCTGAATCCAGAAAAATGTGTGTTCTTGTGAGGCAAGGAAGAATGTTGGATCATATAGTTTCCAGAAATGGAATTTCAACATATGAAAGAAAAATTAAGGCCATAATAGAACTTCCAAGACCAACAAATGTAAAGGAACTTCAAACTTTCATGGGACATTGTGGGTATTATAGAAAATTTGTACACAAGTTTGCAGATATTGCAAAACCTTTGTATGCTTTGATCACAAAATTTGAGTGGACTAAAGAGTGTGACCAAGCTTTTGAGACTCTAAAAACTTGTTTGGTAACAGCACCAATTCTGAAAACCCCACAGTGGAATAAAATTTTCCATGTCCATGTGGATGCTTCAAATTATGCTTTGGGATGTGTGTTAGCACAACCAATAGGAGGGAGCAAACTAGACTTTCCAGTTGCTTATGCTAGTAGGCAATTGAATTCAGCTAAGAAAAATTACACAACCACTGAGAGGGAAGGATTGGGAATGATATTTGCCGTGAAAAAATATAGACATTACCTTTTGGCCAACAAGTTTAAATTCTTTGTGGATCACCAAGCTTTACTCTACTTAGTAAATAAACCCTGTCACACTGGTAGGATAGTCAAATGGTTTCTTCTACTGATGGAGTTTGAGTTTTAGGTAGTAGTCAGACAAGGGAAAACTCATTTGAGAGCAGATCATTTGTCCAGGATTCAAGCTAAGGAGCCAAGTTCACCTTTAGATGATGACTTGCCAGATACATATCTGTTTAAAGTAGAAAGTATTCTTGAATGGGCCATGACTTTAGTACCTTTGCTAACCATGGGACCCTGCAGAACATTTGGAAACAACACACATTTGGTATTACAAAGCAAGAATTTTATGCTGCTAGCTGGACATTTGTATCATCTCAATCAGATGGGTATATTAGAATATTGTACTCCAGAAGAGCAGCAGCAAGAGTATTTAAGAAGAGCTCATTGTTGGAATCCCTGTATTCATGCTTCCATGATAGTCACCCTAAATAACCTCAATAGGATGGGAGTACACTGGCCTAATAAGATTCGAGATGTAAAAAAGTATATTTCCAACTGTTGGGAATGCTAATCCTTGCAAAGTTCAGAAGTTATAACTTTATACTGGTTTCAAAAAAATCCATTTTTGAATTGGAGGTTCAACAACAAAACAAAATTCAATTTCTTGAAGAGAATTGTGCAAAGCAGTTGGAGCATAGCAGCAAAATAGAAATGGAGCTGAAGAAAATAGAAGGAAGATACAAAACACTTCAAAGCTCATATCAGATTATGGTCAAAGCAAATGAAGAAATAAACAGGTTATTGATGGAAGAAGGTCAATTAAAAGAAGAAAGCAAGAGTGTACAGGTAACACAAGATGAGAGGGAAGAATTGAATAAAGAAATTATAAGACTACAAGCAGAGCTGAAGGTAGCTAAGGAGTTGGAAAAACAAGCTAGTGTACATGCTGCCAGTTCAATGAGAGGATATAATAAGCTACATTTGGATATAGCAAAAGAGAGGAATGATTTGCAATTAAGTATGGAAAAAGAAAGAAGTGAATGGAAATCAGAAAGAGAGTTGTGGACATCTCAAAATAGAAGCTTAATGTTGATGGTGGAAGAACTACAGAAAAAATTGGAAAACCCACAAAGCCAGGTTGAAGAGCAGGTAGAGACTACACAAGCAGAAGAATTTGAAGGGGAAGATGATAACAGAACGCAACACTTTGATGAACAAGAGAACAAAGCAGTAGTTGAGTACTCATATGAGTTCGTTCAGAAGCTTTTAACAGACAGAGAGTCTAGAATGGAATTCATCAAAAAAATGCATAATGAATATGAAGAACAGATTGTGAAATTTTCTCTCAATAAAGGAATCAATCTAGACCAACATCATTGGGCAACAGATGACCTAGGCATACCTTTTCGCATGATTATTGAAAGTATTAAAAATTACCAGCTTGCAAGGGTAGGATTGTCATCAAACAAGTATTTGGAATATGAGGAGGATATCAATGTAACTAAGGAGTTATTTGAAAAAGCCAATCCTAAATGGAGGAACAGGTGGTTAGATTCCAACAAAGAATGCAAGAAAATTTGGAAAGAAACACCTATTCAGCTAAAGATAAATCCAGCTTATTGTCCAATAGCAAGAAGAAGGGAATGGACAGTATTTTGGGAAAGAAGAAATGCAGGACAGATTCTAGCAAAATGGCTGAACTTTCCAAAGATAGCAAGACCTAAGGCAGGAACATGGCCAACAAAGAAATATATGGTTGACATAGCAGAGTCTGTTATAACTACATATAAAGATGTCAATGATCCAGCATGTATATTTTTAATCAGGGTGATGAGACTCATACTGGCTTATATAGAAACGTTTACAGATACGGATGTGAGAACCCTCAACTATATTAGTTTTAATTCACCAACCGATGCCTTACTTTTTGACTTAAGTGAAACTCCCGATAGAATCTGTTTAATGGCCTATTATAGCAGGATAATATTTTTGGAAAGTCACTATCTTCAGATTTTTGAGGATGCTTTTGATTATGGATTTTTTGAAAGAGAATCAGAAATCTTTGGAAATCTATGAGTAGTCACAAAATCTAGACTCACAGCCTATGAAGCAACATATACAGAATACTTAAAGAAAGATGTAATAGATAAACCAGAGGCAGCTGTACAGTGGAGAAAAGCATTATTTGAAATGGTGAATAGCTTGAACATCACAGAAAGAAAAAGTCATGCTCTACTATCACAGGTTTATCAAAGAAAGAAGAAGTGAAGGAAGCACTCATTATGTACCAGCAAGAATTTTTTGTCAAGAGCCAAAAAGTCTAGGAGGGGAAGAATGTTGGAAGAAACATTTTTTGAAGAGAAATATTTGTAAAGTGTCAAAAAATTATAAAAATATTTATGCAAAGGATGTAAAAATGAGGAAGAGTCTTCCTCATGTAAATTAGAATCAGATGTATTGTTTCTAGAATTTTTGGAAGCTCTTTGATAGCATATTTTTAGATTAGAAGGAAAAAGGACCAAAAATCAAGTGTGAAAAGGGACACTTGAAAATGTATAAAAGATAATTTCCTCTATTTTGAGAGGGTTGGTTGTATTATTTTTGCTATCCAAATAATGTGAAGATCTCTCCTGTAAGAAATCGTGTTTTCTACTTCTATGTGATTTTCTTTGATTTGTTGAGTCTATTCTATGTGTGATCCATGGAATTTGCAAGCTTCAGTTGTGTATTTCTGAGTAATGTGTATGAAGAGAGGGATTCTTGATGAATTGAGTGAGAAGGTGTAGAAGAACAAAGCTGGAAATGGAAATCTTCAGTTTTCACATAATCGCGATTGTCTCGTCTGAGGATTACAGGTATCATTTTTGAGATTTCACTTCATAATTGTGTTCTGCTAAGAAAATAACATACTTTAGACACCAAGATCATTGAAAATGATGTAGTATAGCTCAAGATAATCAAAACCCTAAAAATTTCTCTTCATCTTCACCATTTCTCAGAAAAACAGTCATTATCCTCTTATTTTTGGATTCCATCAACTTAGAAGGGGTTATGCTCTTTGTATATTTCCCGGATATACAAATGTAAGATGTATTGTTGATCCTTTATGTTAAAATGATTGGAGAGGACAACTCCAAAGGGTAACAACAAATAGAGTTCATATGTTTTTATACATGCAAGTATATGAGCACTTGGTCACAATTGTGTGTGTACATTTATTATGTGAGTTCATATGTGTTTATGAGTGTGTGTGATGTTTTGTGTGTGTGTACTTGCATTTATGTATGCATGTTTGTATGTGTATGTGAAAGTGCATATATGATATGTGCATAATTGTGTGTGAATGCATGTTTTTATATGAGAATATACGATTGTGTGTGTACAATGTTTTTATATCAGAATATACGATTGTGTGTGAATGCATGTTTTTATATGTTTATGATTGTGTGTGTACATTTATTATGTGAGTATCATATATGTTTATGAGGATGCGTGTGTAACGTTTTGTGTGTGTAAATGAGTTTATGTAAGCATGTTTAGTATGTGTATATGTATATGGTGACCTATGTGAGTGCTCATTTGTGCCTATGAACTCATGTGAATGTGTGTTTCCATGTGTAGGTGTGCATGTGTGCCTAAAATAAAGGTGCATATGTACAAAGTATGTGTGCAAAGCGGTTAGGTTCGTAAAGTTTGTAAGGTGCAATACATATAAGATACATGAACCGAATCTTACCTCCAAGGTAAGGTTCATAAAATACACACCTTATGTATATTTACACACACACACATACACACATACACACACATACATACATACATACATACATACACACACACACACACACATATATATATATATATATATATATATATATATATATATATATATATATATATATATATATATATATATATATATATATATATA
>CM035407.1:214154470-214244470 GCA_020310875.1 Ceratopteris richardii | reverse complement strand
TGAAGCAAAACCGAAATAAATAAGTCAACTTACACTTACTATCTTTTGAAGATTGAAAAGGTTCTTGTATAGAACATCTATCTAGGATGTTTAATTTAGTTACCTAATTCTAATCGGCTAACCCTAGACTTTTGTGAAAAAAAAAATCTGATAATGTATCTGAGTCAAATACAAAAGATTCAAAAAGCGAAAAGAGAGAACTAAAAACATTGTTTAACCAATTCAAACTTCGAAGATACGTAAACTTGCTATGAGTCAAAGTCTAGATGACTCAAGACTTTAGCTTCTCAAAGATCTATTTCAACAGAGTATTGAAGCATTTCTTCTATCTTTAAGAATAATAAGATGGATTCTCAAAAAGATTTATAGCAAATCTAAAACATCATCCAACCATAGGATATTAGTGTGGTAACCAACATTAGTGTGTTGACCCACTGAGGTTCTATTGATGAGTTTTTACTCAAGTAATACTTCACTTAAGACTAAGTTTATTCAATCTTTATGACTACTTACTGGGAATGCAATTCTTGTGCATTGCGTCTAGTCAAAGGATTGAATTTACCAAGTTACACTAGGAACTTGGTGCTTAACTTAATCAGTCTATTCCTTAATTGAAAGGATCATTTCAATGTCGAAGTCCTACTTGTTCAAAAACTTATTAAATATTTTTGAATCAACCACACTTTATCTTAAAGTGTTCTAAGAAGAGATCTTGGAAGTTACTTATCATATCTTCTATTTACTAGATCTTGAAGTTACCTTGAAATATCTTAAGATATTGCTTTTATCCTCCTTGAATTTAAACTTCTTTAAAGTTTTCATTTGCTCGAGGATCATATCTAACTTCAAGATTTAAATTAGGACTAGAGGATAATTATCATCCCTGAGTTCGATGTCCCATACCATCTTTCCTACATCAATTTGAGTATAAAGTCTAATGCCCCATACCACCCCATTTTATATTCACATTAATGTGTGAATGAAACTTATTTTAAAGTCTAAACATCTCTTGGTAGAGTACCTTCTTACTTCAATTTTTTATGAGAATTTTGAAGTTTCATGCATTAACTCTAACTTGATATTCTAGGTTTTGCCTTGGAAACTTGAAAACCTCTTGATAGAATATCTATTCTTCTTTGCTAGGGTTTTCAAACGAAAATCAATCAAAATTCCAAGTACTTGAATTTCATAGATTCAAGTTTAATTGGTTTATTCTTGAATAATTCATAGTGACAAGAGTTTTTGACTTCTTGTCTTTAGATTCCTTGCTTACTGATGCTTTAGGTACCCATCTTGGCAAAGACTTTACAAGAATCTCTTTACTACTTAAGTCTAAGCATCCACTCACGCTTTTTGGATTTGTACTAAAATCCCTTTAAGAATAGGCAAACATTATGTTTTGCCTTCCACAAACTTCAATACTATCTTCACGGTTACAAACTACATTCTTGAAATTTCTTCACTCTGTTCAGACTTGGAACAACTTACTCTTTTCACAGTTTTCCATTGGATAAATGGAACCTAAGTAAATAATTCTCAAAAGGAATTTTATTGCCAATACTTGGGTAAACTTTAGAGTACTTTCTAATCGTAATTTCTTAGACAATCAGGGCCAAGTTTGATCAAGATTAGTTGATCTTAAGCCTAAAATAAAGACTTGGTCTTTATCTTTGAGATCTCCGAAACTATCAAAAGCTTCTTTGCTTATCCGCAGGAGCTTTAGAGATCTCTCGCTTAATCTTAAGTCCGAGCATACACTGATGCCTCTCATATTTCAAAGCTAAGAATCTGTGATACAATTTTAGGTTATATTTTTGGACTCAAGTACTAATACTGATGGTTAAGGAATTGTTGGGAACTACTTGCTATTAAACTTACTTGAAAGATTCTAGTCTCATATCTAGAGAGATATATTTCTTTCAAGAGCTTTAGTTTCCTACCAAGAAATCAAGTAGTTCTTGCTAATGATTCATCTTAGAATCTAAAATAAACTTTTTAAAAGACATCTTCACTTTTGGACAGCAATAAATCTTTAAATATTAGTCTTTTCGAAAAGTTATTCCTTTTTTAACCAATGAAATAGTTAATCAGACTATTTTCTTTATTGGTTTATCTTTAGGAAGTAGCTTAATTCCCAAAGATTACCTTGATATATCTTTTAAGAAATATCTTGATTCCCAAAGATAAATTTGACTTAGGTTTCTTCTTTAAGCTCTAATTAGCTTAAACAAAACCAACCATAGTTTTCTTATCCTCAAAAAAGTGCTTAATAAATTTTCCATGCTTTTTGAAAACTTTGCATCTTGACTAAAGATGCAATCATGGAACCTAGCATCCAATTATTGATCACTAAAGTTCAAGGGATGCTAAAGTTTATTCACCTCTTTGAAGTTCATCACTTGTCCATATGAAATCAAAGAAAAAACTTCAAAAGTTCCATGATTTTTTTTAATTTGGAACATATCCATTACCCTTTGAATTTGAAAGTTCAATTGATTTAAGTTCCATTTGATTTTATTTGATTCTTATCACGTCTTGAGATAGAATCAGATAAAAATTCCAAAGTAAACTTTATCAACCTACTTGGATGCATGATTTCTTAAATCCAAGCTAATGACTATATCTATGCTTGTTAAAATTCTTCTCAGTTTTCTCCTAAACTTCGAGTCCAAGCTAATGACTATATCTATGCTTGTTGTTAGAATTCTTCTAAGTTTTCTTAAATCCAAGCTAATGACTATATCTATGCTTATTGTTAGAATTCTTCTAAGTTTTCCAACTAGGTATCACGTTTGGAAAAAACAAACTAGCTACTTAAGATGCATGACAACCAAGAGCCTTGTAACTACCTAGCTTACTATTTTCTACAACTATCTAAGTCGAGTTAGAAAAAAGAAGTAATAAAAGTATAAGTATTCAACTACTTAATAAACAATCATGCATACACAAATGCCTATTCTTACATGCAAATGCATGTGAGTGCAAATGTGCTAGCATTCTCCTTTCATGCACCATACTTAAATCAAGCAATTCTTGAGCTTGAAAATGCATGTTCCCAATCATCCATGCACAAACATTCTTACTCGCTAGCTTTTAAAAAGATATAACTATTCATGTGCATAAACTTGAGCATTAACTATCTTTTTCAAGCAAAAAAGAAAACCTATTTTATAGATGAAAACATTCTTTGAAAAGAAGAAATGCACCAACATTATTTCGTAGATGCATGCTTATGATTGATAAGTGTTTTCATACTTCGATGCTCTTCTAAATTGTATACAATGCTTTCAAAATTTTGAGATTCCTTCCCTACTTCAATGATAATAGAAATGCATTTTATATAGAAGCATAGAGCAAAACAAATATTGAGATGAAAACATCAAATTGTAAAGTACTTAGCTCCAAATAGAGCTAGGTCCCTCCATTGATCTTCGAGAAGAACCATTCTCCATCCATGAGAAAAAGTACATACTTCTTTTGAAAGAGCATTGCTTCCTCTTGGCCACTTCTTGAAGAAATGAAGCCTTCCTTGGACTAGCTTATCTTAGCCCATCCGTTGCCTTTGGATGATATGTGGATGATAGATGATGCTTCATTCTATCTTTCTTTGCTTGTGATCTATGACCAACACCAAGCTATGATCACAGAATCCTTTGACAATCGAGTTTGCTCTCATCGATAAGGAAAGATCTATCCTTGTTGACGTTGTGGATTCAAACTTTGGACGCCCTCAAATTCACAACATTTGCCTAAAGGAGGTTGTAGCTTCTCTAAGAGCATAAGAACATGTGCAACATCCTTGCTAGCAAAATAGCTATGCATAGAGCAAGTCATGTGTTCAATTCCTGGCTCCACAATTTAAGACAAATATTATCCATTTTCTTTTTCGTTCTCTCCGTCATTTGCAAAGGTTCTATATCTCAAAATGATCAAGATAGGATTCTACTGCTTAAATGTTGTATGAGCGTAAGTATTTGATAAGCGAATGAGTTAGGAACGTATAGGCCATGGGTTCAAGACCAACTATGACCTTTGACAAATGGAGCATCTTTTGCTTCTCGTTCTAGCTATGGAGTCACGACAACAGACATTTACAAATATTGTACTACACATTTGTACATCAGAACAAATCCTGCTTAGTTGTGATTATAACTAATTTGTGATGTCATGAATTTGAAAAGTAGTCTTTTTCTTTTGCTACGCAACAAACAAAACCTCTACTCACGAGTTCTAAGCTCCATTCAACTCTTTAACAAAGGATAATAGAATCAAACAACTAAAATTCTGCAAAGAAAGCAATCATAAAAAGCTAATTACTATAACTAAAGCGCTTGAATTCGATGCATTCTATGATCGTCACCCATGATTGCCAATTGTAGAAAGATGCATAGGTTCTTTGCTCCACCATATTTCCTCTTTTTGTTTATCCTTTTGGAGAGGGAAACTTTAGCACGCATAGCGAAAGTTTCTTTATGAGCAAACAAGATCTCTGGCACCCACAAATAGAAAGATATGTGCAAGATCCTCAATATGCGAGTTTGAACCTTAACGACCAACTTGTGATGTAAGGTGGGTGAGCTAATGGATAGTGCAAAAATTGTCTTGGTTGACATCATGAGTTTGAGGCCGGAATGGCACACCGATAACTTTCCTTTTTATCTTTGATCTTGAAAGACGAACACGAAATTGTAATTGAATCAACAGGGTATGCATCTTAGGAGCACGCCTTGTTCCCTTGGTTAAAGGTATTCTCTCTTATGACAAGGTTGCAAGTTCAATACCTACTGAAGACCCACATTTCTTCATTTCACTCACATCTCTTCATTTTACTGCTTTGAATATACTTACACACAAACCAATAAGCAAGAGATCTACATATTGAGATAGAGAGAATGATATGCAAAGGTTCAAAAAACAAGATCTAACGATAATTTATGTAGGAAGTGATGATGTCCCCAAAGGTCTCCATGAGAGCTTGGCTGTAATACCAATACAAGATTATAACCACCAAATGCTAGAGAGATGACTCTCCTCCCAAACAAATACTTCTATATATAGCTCTCTCCAAGAAACTACCTTCTTGGGCAAATGGATACTAATCATCTATGTTTCGACCATGTAACTCATGTGCACCATGAGTCCCAATCTACTCGAGTTAACTCAAATGAATGCTTTTAGAAGGCTCTAGATCTCTTTGGGCAAAATACTCTCCTCATGTACCCCATGAGGATTGAACCCAAGACCTTTCCTTCACACCCTTGAAACTTAACCACAAAGCTAAGTGGATCACTTAGTTATAAGAGGAAATGACCTAACAAGTCTAGACTCAAGATCTTTGATCATACACAAAAATGACCAAATAATATCTGGTTTCAAATCCATCTAAACTACCCAAATCCTTAGATCATAGACTTACTTTATTACATACATATACACAAACATCACATACACACAAACACATACTCTATGTGTGTGTGTATATATATATATACACACCCACATGTACACATATATATATATATATATATATATATATATATATATATATATATATATATATATATATACACCCATATGTACACACACATATATATATATATATACACACATATATATAAGTATGTAAGGGAAGCTATATTGGTTGTAGATAGGTGCTTAAAGATGCAAACAAAAGGTCACGCACGGGTAGTGAGTTACTAGTTACTAATCATTTGCTCACAAAACTTGGAAGGCATCTAATGTGGAGGCATATCTTTCAAAATAATCTTAACGAGTTCCAATCAAAGGGCAAATGACCACACTTCACTTCTCCCTTCCACCCGAAGGCATTCTGTTTGGCCACATCAGATTTGCAATGTATAATTTATGCTCGTCTTCCACCCTGTATTTGAATGTTTGAAACCACCCCAAGTTTCAGACATGAATTTCCCTCATTGTTCTGCAGCCCGTGTCTGAAATCACCCCAAGTTTCCACTAATTCTGCAAACAATTGCCAATACGCAGGTTGTACTTTCTTATGATAAAAAAATAGAACTTCAAGTGACACTTTTGGTGGTACAATATGCCAAGTTCTAAAATCATATATTAAGGCATATGGAAAGCAAAAAAATGGATTTGAACCAATGTGTATGAGAAGAAAACGTAAGGTAATATAGTGTTAGCAGCCAAAGCCAATGCATCTATGGAGAGTAATTGCTCAAGATATCTTGTAAAAGGCATACTGAACAAAAAGAAAATTTTGCGATCCAACGAATTGAATTTCCAATTTTTTCTTAAACTAAAAGGAATCAAACCGCATTAAGGTACCTTTTGATCCAGTGCACAGACTGATAACCAAACCTATAAATCAATTTCTTTTATAGAAAAATCGAATCAACTACCTTCAAAAATAAAATTAAACATTAAAAAACAAAACAATAAAATATGAAACATACATAAACAAAGATAATCAAAAAGAAAAGCAATCAAAAAGTATTAAAACAAAAAGTAATCACGATCGGTTCCAAAAGTGGTTTTTCAATCTCTTATAAAGACAATATTATCACATATGGCATCTCATAGATAGAAAATTCTAATTCCAACGATGCACACAAATAACCAAATGGCAGATCAACTATCGACTGTACACCTGCACATTAAGATAGAAGATAAAAATTTGAGTGATGTCACCATACAAATGATGCAAATACAAATTGATACAAGTGATTAGGATAGAATTGGTAATAAAATTCATACTCGTTGACTCCACGAAAGAATTTGGTGATTGAACATGACATTGGAAATTATGTTATCATATATTTAAGGAGTTTAGAATCCCAATATAACTACTTCACGTGCACTTATGCAAAGACATTTTCTTGATTCTTATAGAAGCATACTCAAATACTTACATCGTCTTAAAAATCGAAAGTATGGCACAGATTTGGAGGATATGTGGATATACCAATGCTACATTACAAGTCAAAGACACAACTTCAACATCTTCATTTGAAAGTGTAATTTAACATAGATTATGAGATGATCAGCTAATTATGTGCAGCATTGGGTGTTTTCATTCACACTAAAACAAAAGTTTATGAAGAATCAAACATCATTGAATCATCTTGATATAGACATATAGCTATTTATGGCAACAATTACATCAGCAATTTGGTGTGATATTTTCAAAATAAGACAAAACTCTAAACACAAATGCGAGTTTATCTCTTATCCATGTGTTTTGAACCTTAAAAGTTTGTAAAAAACTATAAAATCGTTAATTTTAAACTAGATTATACACCATATTTGTATCCAATTGTTTAGTTTACTATGGAAGAAATATATAAGCATAATTATAATCAATATGTTTTGAGTTGTTCCGTTACTTTCAATTGGTCATGTCCATAAATCATATATCGAAGTCAAGATCTATGACATCATGTGTGCATCCCTAAGCACAAATCTCCCCAATTTTACTACAAAGGATGATTGAAGGCTCGTAGATAAAATCTTCATCTAATTTTATGCACCCTTAAGACGAGCAATTTCATGAGACAAAGTACTATTTAAATCACACAACCATAATATCTTTGCCATATCATCATTGATGGTATCCTTTATTAAGGATATCCATTAAAGTAAGCATAGAGTTAATCTTTCAAATCAATATATCATGACGCTTCATCAACCACTTCGAACATCGAAACAAGTAGAGTTTTACATCAAGTTGCAGATTATGGATACATTTAGATCATTTTTCGATAGATGCGGCTACTCTTTTGCATGATGGCCTACCTTTTTACCTCCAAATTGACATCTACATGTATCTTATGTACCAAGAGATCTTAAGCTATTCAATTGGCTCATGCAGAAAGCCATCTTTATTATGTGATACATTTTAGATAACAAAGAAGATAATTGATGTGCCACCAAGCTAGTTGTAGCTCAAAGAATCACCATACATCCTTTACTCTTCAACAATTGGTTGAAAAAGCATCCAAGGAAAAATGATATTCTAATACCTCCAACGAAGATGAAAATACCTGGGAGTCAATTTGATTGTTGTCGAGTCATTTCCATGGTTTATTGATATACAGTAAAAAGATTATGAGAACAACAATTAAAAATAAAGGGGTGTGAGACGCAAGGCTCTTAGGAGTGACTGCCCACCACATGTTACAAACTCCTAAGCCCCAAGGTGAACCCATAAGTGGCTCATCAATTGCGAAGTGAGACAAATGTCGTTTCCATTCATGATTGTGATTACGACTATTAAGGCTCTAACAAAAGGCCAAAACCCATGCTGTTTCTCAAAGAAAAATCAAGTTTCATGATAGAATAGAAAACCTATGAAAAAAAGTTCTCGACAGTTCCAAGATCATGAAAACGACACTGACCTAAAACTTAAATCCTAAGTATTTTGTGCCGTTCTCAATGTTCACGATAAAAAAGCTGCGCTGTCTCTTTATTCCGTAAGACAATCTGAAAAACTCGTTTCAGTTAGGCTGTCTGAGTGAATAAAAACATCTTTTGAGCTAGTGATTTGTAAGTCTGTCTCTGCTCAGACCGATCAATCAAAGTCAACGAGATTACTACACACACAAAATAACTCTTCAAGGAATCACATCTACAAAGAGTTGCTTCGAAGCTTGACTGGAGTTCCTAAAAGACCCAACTTCAAGCCTTACAACAACACATCATCAAATAACACCTCACAATACCTAACAGTGACAAAAAGAAAACACAGGCACAACACTGGTACACCACTCAACCATTAGATTCTCATTTCATATGTAGAGACACATGGCCTTCTTACACATGAATTGACCTAGTAAGCACAGTTCATTAAGGCATTTTCTGCAGCAGAAAGCATCAGAAAAGTAAAGTACATCACGTAAATCATCGTATAGCTAAAAGACTGCCTAGTAATTTCATTTACGCAATCACTTATTCCTACTCTTCCATACAATACCTACGTTACTAAGTGATGAAAGTAGTTATTCATGTTGCACTGGCACATCTCTACAAGGAAAACGTCTGAAGATTCAGTCGAAACTAAATTATCTATTCGGCAAATCTTCGTAGTGGATCCACGAGCAATTCAAATGAGCAAACGTCACCATACACGATAATCGTGATCTCAAGACACGTTGAACTAAACTTCATGTTCTTACATTCACAAAAACATAACCTCACTATGAAATAAACTACACAAAACGTCTCAAGAATTACCATCCGATACTATGGGCTACTTCAGTAGTTTACCAGCATCCAATCTCAAGTGCCGAAAGATCCATTGAAAACCATTAATTTCACATCACGTCGCAGATGGAAACACAGCTAAAACACATCAGAAATTGGGCGACTGATGGTTCCATATACGCTAACATACCTTAGCAAGCGCATACTAATGATAAAAAGGGCTCTCTTCCTAATCGAAACTAATCAACATACACAGCACTACGCTCCACGTACGACAATACGGACACCAGACAAACACAGTAAAATGTTATAGTCAAACCAACACAAATCCAGCCATTTTCGGAAACACTAAATTAAGAGAATGCTGGCGATTTCGGTTCTGAGTAGTAAGCACGCACACAGTAAAACTTCAAAACGATGAAGCGAAACTCCAACCATTCAGAACAACAGATGAAACGAACCTTCCGATCCGCCCTCTAGTACTCACCAAAATTGGTCCAGACTACATACTTTGTGAAACTCCACCTGCGATTCGAAACCACCTGTAAGGAAATAAGCCTTTGACGCATGAACTGGCGTAGTTCTAAAGCGCCAAACGGCCATTACTCAAACATTCTATACTCTGACACGTTACGCAGACGGTAAGCTTGCCAACATCTGAAGACCATCAGAGCGCAGCGATCAGATACCACAGTGTCATTCATAGAATCAGGCCAATAGGGAAAACAGCTGTTAAGTACATCACTTCGCTGAGCTACCATAGCACAAAAGGAAAATACACATTAAACTATCCAGAAGCATGTCGCAATTTAAAGCCTTACCCTAGAACCAAGTGACCATTAGTCACCGTTAGATCTCTCCTATCCGACGGCTGACCTTCTGCTGACTTACGATATCTTAATCCATGATCCGTCCGTCATCCCACTCACTACACATTTGTTTGCCCGTTTCTAATCCCATAGATGGCCCAGCGCGTCTGAAATAGTGAATTCCCTTCGCAGACTGTGAATAATCAATCGCAGACTGTGAATAATCAATGAATGCTCAAGGTCAAAATATTTAATGGAGGGAATGACACATTTTTCTACCTGTCTTTGAATATTTAGGGCTTGCTTGGCTTTGTACATTTAGAGCTTGCTTTATTTTAGGTGCTTTGTACACGAATTCTTCTATTTTCTTACAAGTGCAATAGTATATTCTTCTTTTTTATTTAAAGGAGGTCCGGCAG
This sequence comes from Ceratopteris richardii, assembly GCA_020310875.1. NCBI lineage: Eukaryota > Viridiplantae > Streptophyta > Polypodiopsida > Polypodiales > Pteridaceae > Ceratopteris > Ceratopteris richardii. The sequence continues at coordinate 214,234,062 of CM035407.1, read as the reverse complement.
GCGCTTACTCCCTCGGCTTTAACTTACTCCCTCGGCTTTAACTTTGAACATACAACTCTACAGGTGAATGGACATAGTACTCATGAGTAATGTAATCATTGGTTAGCCATCCAACACTCTATAGTCTTCAGCATATAATAGAATGGTTTTCTCTTACTCTTCTCTTTGACAACATTTGAAGAGTAAATAATATATGCATTTTAACTTATTGTTCTTTAGTCACATAGTGTGTCTCGGGTCGACACGAAAAAGGACGAGTTTCTACGGCTTGCTTTATTTTAGAGTGCCCTAACCTCTCCATCTAGACATTTGAGAGTGTGCGATTGAGATGTTAATGAGCACCTAAACATGAATGTGTGTCTCTCTCTGCGTGTGCATATGGAGATAGCCTATTCCTTAATGTGTGATTGGAGGTTGTGTATGTATGTGGTGCATCGCCATCAAAATACACTGGTATTAGAGCATTTTGATGCAAAAGAATAGTTCCTTTTGTGCGAGCGAAGCAAGCACCCGCCCACCCACCCAAGGCTTTCAACTAAGGCGGAAACCAAGGCATAGACCTTGGCATACCTTGTCATCCGAGTCATGGAAGTCACTGTTGGCGTTGTTGGATGCATGCAAGGGAGGACTTCAATGGTCAAGGAAGATAGAGGTTCCCGGTATTTCCTGGGAGATCAGCCATCCCAGTAATGTTACCCCCAAAGCTCGCTTAACCGTGACAATCTCTTGCCACTAAGCTACACTCTTGTGGTGTCTGAAGAAGGGGAAAGACTAAGGTTAACATTAACTTGAACATGTTTTGGTCCCTCAAAGATTCATTCTTTGCTTTCAAAGCCTGTATTTGAAGCATTTTTTGGGTGTCTTTTGGAGCCATTTTGGAGTACTTTCACACATAGTTCTCTTCACACAAGTCCAAAAAAATCAAGAACAGTGTTCTTTGTACTTCTCCGACAATAAATATCAACCTTTGGGGTTGTGTTTTCAGCCACACTTGTAAAAGTATAGGTTTCTCGAAAGGTTTTTAGTTTTGGTGGGAGTAGCTGCTACAAATTTATGTAGGTTTTTTAGCCTAAAACATCAAAGTTCACCGAAACTTGCAGGTGTTGTTGGCTAGTTTTTTGGGTTGTGCATTCATCCTTTTAGTGTCATTTTACTACATATATTGAGCTTATACATACCATGTATGCTTCTGTGGATATCGCTTGTACGTCCATGTGGTCATTCATATAGCGATTACATTTTTTGCATAAAGCCTTTTACATTTGATAAAGAGGGTCGTGGTGAGGTTTTCTTAACTAAGAGACACCCAGATGTCGAGGTCTCTTTGGTGATGTAGGTGGAAGACTTACCCAGCCTCGCCATAATAGATGTATGATAGTTGTTCATAGGTGCTCAATAAGCCTAGTTGGCTTCTATTGGGTAACTGATTATATGCAATGGAGTCACTGATTCACTATGCAAATAAACATGCCAATACTTACAGTTTTATGATATTTTTACACTGCTATATGCTCATTTTGTAGAGGATACTCTGGCAAAATTTTTTCCACATTTTTGGTTTTGTCAACTATACAGTGGTCGATTTACTCTTTGATACACCTATTCATTGGTGTTTGGACTTTTCTAGCTCCATTATCATTCTATTCGGTTCTCTACCATCATGGCATGAGAGGTCTCAAGCACATCTGGTGGGTCAAGGTCTAGTGCCAATGTTTTGAGGAGGAGTTATAACTTGGAGGGCAAAGACCATTTTGAGATCTGAAAATTTGATGGCATAAACTTTGCTCTATGGAAGAATCAGATTAAAGATGTGTTGATTCAAAGGAGGAAATGGAAGCTAGTAAATGGGATTTCAAAGAAGCATGTTGACATGGATGAAGATGATTGGGATGAGTTAGATGAAATGGTCAGGTCTACCATTCACTTGCACCTGGCAGATAATGTTCACTTTATAGTATTAAAGTGTGAAAGTGTAGAGAAGCTTTGGAAGAAGTTATGCAATATGTATGAAAAAGAGACGGCATCAAAGTGTATATGATGAGAAAATTATACGATCTTCGCATGAAGGACACAGATAGTGTTGTTGCTCATCTAAATGAGTTTGATGCTATATTCTCCTAGTTACAGGCTCAAAAAAAAGGATATGGATAATGAAATGAAAGTAGTACTGTTGTTATGCACCTTGCCATCATCATGGGATATGTTTTGCATAGCTATTAGCAATAATGTACCTAATGGTAAACTTGTTTATGATGACATATGTGCAGCACTCTTGAGTGAGGAGATTCATAGAAAATCTATGGTTGGCACTCAGAGTGGAGATGCATATGATGTTTGTGATTCTTACCAAGGAGCTTGTATGGGCTTAAACAGTCCCCTAGACAATGGTACCAAAATTTTGATGCTTTTATGAAGTCTCAAGGCTCTTCTCAAAGCGATGAGGATCATGTTATCGTTAGTGTCCACGTGAAAGGCCAAATGGCCACTGGACACTTCTTTGAATATGTTCTTTAATAAAACATATAGTGGCCTAGTCAGTCACAGACTGTAAGTTCGACCGCATTTGTAAGACCTAAGAAGTCAATCTTCGTGCTCCCTGTATATTGTGTTTTTCTGCATATTCTGCAGCCTTTGTGCGAAGTACTATGTGCGGCCTTAGGAGCTCGGTTTTCTACTGTATCGTTGTGAAGCTCTCGAGAAGGAGAGCGCACTGTGGTGCATTGCCGTCGAAATACTTCACTGGTATCAGAGCAGTATCACAGCAGTTTGAGGCAAAAGCTTTGTTCATTTTGTGCGAGCAAAGCGAGCAACCCCCCCCAAGGCTTACGACTAAGGCGGTGACCAAGGCATAGACCTTGGCATACCTTGTCATCCGAGTCACCGAAGTCACCATTGGCACCGTTGGTTGCGCGCGAGGGAGGACTTCAATGATCAAGGAATATAGAGGTTCCGGGTACTCCGGAGGTCACCCATCCCAATACTGTTCCCCCCGGAGCTCACTTAATTGTGGCAATCTCTTGCCACTAAGCTACACTCTTGTGGTGTTTGAAGAAGGGGAAAGACTAAGGTTGACATTACCTTGAACATGTTTTGGTCCCTCAAAGCTTCATTCTTTGCTTTCAGAGACTATTTTGGAAGCTTTTTTGGGTGTCTTTTGGAGCCATTTTGGAGTACTTCCGCACATAGTTCTCTTTACACAGGTCCAAGAACATCAAGAAGAGTGTTCTTTGTACTTCTCCGAAAATAAATATCAACCTTTGGGGCTATGTTTTCAGCCACACTCGGAAAACTACAGGTTTCTTGAAAGGTTTCAGTTTTGGTGGGAGCAGTTGCTACAAATTTATGCAGGTTTTTTGAGCCTAAAATATCAGAGCTGATAGACACTTGCAAGTGTTACTGGCTAGTTTTTGGGCTGTATATTCAGCCTTTAGTGTCATTTTACTGCATATATTGAGCACATACACACTATGTACGCTTCTATGGATACCGCTTATGTACGTCCATGTGGTCATTGATATAATGGTTACATTCTTTGCATAAAGCCTTTCACGTTTGATAAAGAGGGTCGTGGTGAGGTTTTCTTAACTCGGAGACACCTAGATGTTGGGGTCTCTTCGGTGATGTAGGTGGAAGACTTACCCAGCCTTGCCATAGGAGATGTATGATAGTTGTTCATAGGTGCTCGATAAGCCTAGTTGGCTTCTATTGGGTAACTGATTATATGCAGTGGAGTCAGTGATTCACTATGCAGGAAAACATGTCAGTACTCACAGTTTTATGATATTTTGACACTGCTCATACGCTCATCTTGTAGAGGATACTCTAGCAAAATTTTTCCAGATTTTTGGTTTTGTCAACTATACAGTGGTTGACTTACTCCTTGATACACTTATTCGTTGGTGTTCGGACTCTTCTAGCTCCATTATCATTCTATTCAATTCTCTACCATCATGGCATCAGAGGTCTCAGGCACATCCAGTGGATCAGGGTCTAGTGCTAGTGTTCTGAGGAGGAGCTATAACTTGCGGGGCAAAGACCATTTTGAGATCCGAAAATTTGATGGCACAAACTTTGCTCTATGGAAGAATCAGATTAAAGATATGCTGATTCAAAGGAGGCAATGGAAGCTAGTAAATGGAATTTCAAAGAAGCCTGCTAACATGGATGAAGATGATTGGGATGAGTTAGATGAAATGGCCAGGTCTACCATTCGCTTGCACCTGGCAGATAATGTTTACTTTACAGTATTAGACTGTGAAAGTGCAGAGGAGCTTTGGAAGAAGTTATGCAATACATATGAAAAAGAGACGGCATCAAATAAAGTCTATCTGATGAGAAAATTATATGACCTTCGTATGAAGGACACAGATAGTGTTGCTGCTCATCTGAATGAGTTTGATGCTATATTCTCTCAGTTACAGGCTCAAAAAATGGATATGGATAATGAAATGAAAGCAGTATTGTTGTTATGCACCTTGCCATCATCATGGGATAGGTTTTGCACAGCTATTAGCAATAGTGCGCCTGGTGGTAAACTCGTCTATGATGACATATGTGGAGCACTCTTGAGTGAGGAGATTCGTAGAAAATCTATGGTTGGCAGTCAAAGTGGAGATGCATATAATGTTCGTGGGAAGTAAATCAAGGAAGAGGGATATCGAATGCCATTATTGTCATAAGGACACATGAAGAAAGACTGTTATGCATTAAAGAATGCTAAAGGTAAAGGACACAATGTTGATGGGCATGTTAAACAGTTACCTACACCATCTACTTCGACTGTGAAGATTGAAGAAATTAATGCTATTTCTGATGATGCTAATGTGTTGACACTTGATGGTACTGTGCCAACTGAGGCTTTAATGGCCGATTCTCTTTCCCACACCTGGCTGCTAGATTTTGGTGCTTCTTTCCATGTGACACCACATAGAGAATGGTTCTCTAATTATGCAGCAAAGTCTCTTGGTACCGTGAGACTTGGTGCCTCTTACCAATGTGATGTTATGGGGATTGGAGATGTGGTTCTGCAATTCATTGATGGTTCAAAATTTACTATGCATAATGTACGCCATGTACCTTAGTTATCATGCAGTTTGATGTCAGTTGGTCAACTTGATGACCTTGGTTACAAGGTGGTCTTCTATGCTCAATCCTTTTGCATATCAAAGGGCAATATGGTTATTGCAAAAGGAAGCAAAGTTGGCTCACTTTACCCTTTATTTGTATCACAGAAAGAACACTTGTTAGCTGTTATTGAACAGCCTATTGCTTGTATTTGGCATGGTCATTTGGGCCATATATCACGTAGTGGAATGGAAAATCTTTCTCATTCTGGCTACTTACCTGTGTTATCCTTCTCTGATTTTTCATTTTGTGAGCATTGTCAATATGGAAAGCAAACCAGAAATGTGCATAGAACGCACATTGAATCTTCAATTCAACCTCTAGATCTCGTTCATACAGATGTGTGTGGTCCTATGCCCACTAGGTCCTTAGGTGGTTCTCTTTACTTTGTCACTTTCATAGATGATGCTACTAGAAAAGTTTGGGTATATCCTATTAAATCGAAGGATGAGGTATTTCCTACTTTCAAAAAATGGCTTGCTTCAGTTGAGACTGAAAAAAGGAACTAAGCTTAAGGCTTTACGTTCAGATAATGGGGGTGAGTATACCTCACATGAATTCAGTCTTTTCAGTCAGTCTAGAGGGATTTGTAGAGAGTTTACAGCTCCTTATACCCCAGTACAGAATGGTGTAGCTGAGAGGATGAATAGAACTATTCAAGATAGAGTAATCTCTATGTTGCATCATGAAAACCTCTCACAAGGCTTTTGGGTAGAAGCAGTATTGACTGCAGTTCATGTGATTAACCTTTCACGTAGTACTGCCAAAGGTCTGAAAGTGGCACAAGAGCTGTGGACAGGGAAGCCACCATATTATGATCATCTTCGAGTTTTTGGGTGTGAAGCATATGTTCATATACCCAAGAATCTTAGACAAAAGTTAGACCATAAGTCAAAGAAATGCATTTTTCTTGGATATGGTCGAGAAGGACAATTTGGATATCGCTTATGGGATCTTGAAACACGGACAGTGATCAGAAGTAGTGATGTCATTTTCAATGAGTCTAAGATGCATAAACAACCCATTAAGGAGGTTGAAGTGAGAAGAGTGGTGTTTGAGGATACTAGTCCTCCGGTTAGCATGCATAAAAATGCTACACATAGGGATGTTCAAGAGAATGTCCATTTAGATCAGTCTGCACATGTTCCTGTTCAGCAACAATTAAGACGTTCTACACTTGTCTCACATCCACCTGATATATATGTTCCAAGTTTAGATTTTGTTATGCTAACAGATGCCGATGAGCCTTCTTGCTACAAAGAGGCTATGCAGACAGAGGATCATGTCAAGTGGGAGCGTGCCATGAAGAGTGAGTTGGATTCTATTCACAAGAATGGTACTTGGGATTTAGTACCTTTGCCAAATGGCAGGAAAGCTTTACCATGTAAATGGGTATGTAAGCTGAAATTCACATCAGATAGTGCTTCTCCAAAGTATAAATCACGACTTGTTGCAAAGGGTTTCAAGCAACAACATGGTGTTGATTTCGAGGAAATCTTCTCTCCAGTGGTCAAGATGACTACCTTGCGCATGTTGCTTGGATTCGTTGCAATGGAGGACTTAGAGTTAGTCCAAATGGATGTGAAAACTGCTTTCTTGCATGGAGATCTTACAGATGAGATCTATATGGAACAACCAGACGGTTATGTAGTTCCTGGCAAGGAAAGTCTAGTTTGTAAAGCTCAAGAAGAGCTTGTATGGACTTAAACAGTCCTCTAGACAATGGTACCAAAAGTTTGATGCTTTTATGAAGTCTCAAGGCTATTCTCGAAGCAATGAGGATCATTGTCTCTACACAAAGAGATGCTCAGATGGCAGCTTGATATGTTTGATAATTTATGTCGATGATATGTTGATTGCTGGGAAGTCCTCTTATGACTTGTCAATTCTCATAAAGAAGTTGAGTTAGAAATTAATATGAAGGATCTGGGGGATGCCAAACATATTCTTGGCATGCGCATTACTTGTGATAGGAGTAAAAGATGCATATACTTGTCTCAAAGTGAGTACATATCCAAAGTACTTCACAGGGTCAATATGCAGGGTGGAAAGGCATTGAGTACACCTTTACCCACATATGTGAAATTGAGCAAGGATGATTGCCCCAAATCAGATGAGGAAAAGGAATTCATGACCAAAATTCCCTATCAGTCTGTTGTTGGTAGTCTCATGTACGCTATGGTAGCTACGAGACCAAACATTGCATTTGCAGTAGGAGTTGTGAGCATATATATGTCTAATCATGGCAAGAAACATTGGGAAGTGGTCAAGATGATTTTGAGATATCTGAGTGGCACTAAGGACAAGTACACAGATTTTGACTATGCTAGTTGTGTAGACAATCATAAGTCTACATCAGGGTACATTTTTCATTTTGCTGGAGGTGCTATCTCTTGGAGATCTCGTCTTCAAGAATGTACAGCTGTTTCCACCACAGAAGCAGAGTATGTTGCAGCAAGTGAGGCATGTAAGGAAGCATTGTGGCTTTCTCGTCTTGCTTGTGATATGGGTTTACCTCAGCATGTACCTCACTTGCCATTGCTTTGGCTAAGAATCCGGTCTATCATGCAAAGACCAAGCACATTGAGGTGAGGTATCACTTCATTAGAGATTGCTTAGCCACTGAGCGCATTATTCTTGAGAAGGTTCACACTCGAGATAATGCTGCAGATGCTTTGACTAAAGCTCTATCACTGGATAGCTTTCGACACTGTTGTCACTTGATGGGGGTTACTTGATTCTTGATCTTACACAGTCACTTGTATACTGTGTAACATGCCCATCAGGTGGGAGGTATAGTTTGTATACTTACACTCAGGTATTCTTTATCGTTCTTTATTTTTCTCCCATAGTTACTTTGGCCATGTAGGCCTTTAGTGGGAGATTGTTACCGTTAGTGTCCATGTGAAAGGCCAAATGGCCACTAGACACTTCTTTGAATATGTTCTTTAATAAAACATATAGTGGCTTGGTCAGTCACATACTAAGTTCGACGCATTTGTAAGACCTAAGAAGTCTATCTTCGTGCTCCCTGTATATTATCTTTTTCTGTGTATTCTGCAGCCTCTGTGCGGAGTACTGTGTGCGGCCTTAGGAGCTCGGTTTTCTACTCCAAGCGTATCGTCGTGAAGCTCTCGAGAAGCAGAGCGCACTATGGTGCATTGCCATCAATATACTTCAGATCATTGTCTCTACACAAAGAGATGCTCAAATGGCAGCTTGATATGCTTGATACTTTATGTCGATGATATGTTGATTGCTGGGAAGTCCTCTTATGACTTGTCAATTCTGAAAAAGAAGTTGAGTCAGACATTTGATATGAAGGATTTGTGGGATGCCAAAAATATTCTTGGAATGCGCATTACTTGTGATAGGAGTAAAAGATGCATATACTTGTCTCAAAGTGAGTATATTTCCAAAGTACTTCACAGGTTCAATATGCAGGGTGGAAAGGCATTGAGTACACCTTTACCCACATATGTGAAATTGAACAAGGATGATTGCTCCAAATCAGATGAGGAAAAGGAATTCATGACTAAAATTCCCTATCAGTTTGTTGTTGGTAGTTTCATGTATGCTATGGTAGCTACGAGACCAGACATTGCATTTGCAATGGGAGTTGTGAGCAGAAATATGTCTAATCTTGGCAAGAAACATTGGGAAGCGATCAAGATGATTTTGAGATATTTGAGTGGCACTAAGGACAAGTGTTGATGCTTAGGTAGAGGGAAAGCATCCATTATTGGTTACACAGATTCTGACTATGCTGGCTGTGTAGACAATCGTAAGTCTACATCAGGGTTCATTTTCATTTTGCTGAAGGTGTTATCTCTTGGAGATCTCATCTTCAAGAATGTATAGTTGTTTCCACCACAGAAGCAAAGTATGTTGCAACAAGTGAGGCATGTAAGGAAGCATTGTGGCTTTCTCGTCTTGCTTGTGATATGGTTTTACCTCAGCATATACCTCATTTTCTCAGTGACAGTCAAAGTGCCATTGCTTTGGCTAAGAATCTGGTCTATCATGCAAAGACCAAGCACATTGAGGTGAGGAATCACTTCATTAGAGATTGCTTAGCCACTAAGTGCATTATTCTTGAGAAGGTTCACACTCAAGATAATGCTACAGATGCTTTGACTAAAGCTCTACCACAGGATAGCTTTCAACACTATTGTCACTTGATGGGGGTTATTTGATTCATGATCTTACACAATCACTTGTGTACTGTGTAAGATGCCTATCAAGTGGGAGGTATGGTTTGTATACTTACACTCATGTATTCTTTATCATTCTTCATTTTTCTCCCATATTTACTTTGGCCATATTGGCCTTTAGTGGGAGATTTTTAGCATTAGTGTCCATGTGAAAGGCCAAATGGCCACCAGACACTTTTTTGTATATTTTCTTTAATAAAACATATAGTGGCTTGGTCACTCACAGATTGTAAGTTCGATCGCATTCGTAACACCTAAGAAGTCTATGTTCATGCTCCCTGTGTACTATGATTTTCAGCGTATTCTGCAACCTCTATGCGGAGTACAGTGCGCGGCCCTAAGAGTTCAATTTTCTACTCCGAGGATATCATCGTGGAGCTCTCAAGAAGGAGAGCACACTATGGTGCACCGCCATTGAAATACTTAAATTCTCAATAATAGTTGTGAAGCAAAATTATTGGAAGTTTGCATTAGAAGAAAAAAAATCATATATTAAAAGGAGGGAAGCACATGTAGATCGAACGTTGAGAGGCAGAAAGAGAGAGAAAGAGGAAGATAGGATACCGAAATCATGAAAAGTTACAATAAACAATGGTGAAGATGATCACAAGCATAGAAACTCAACAATAGTCTAATCATTATCACCTTATATATGATTACACTATAATTTACATGTGTTATGAAATAAATGCTTGGAAAACCTAGAAGTTAAGATATGAATAAGGTCCTTAAGTCAGGAAAACAAGAAGCTTGACCTAGTGGTTAAGTCTCATGGATGGAAAGAAAGAGATCTTGAGTTCAAACCCTATGAGTGCAATGGGGAGAGTGTTTTTCCTAAAAACCTCTATAACCTTCTAGAAGCATCTAAGTAGAGTAGAACACATGGATACATGTACTCAATTGCTACTTAGGCAACTCAAACACATGGTACACATGTGCACACTTGCCAAGTAAAGACCCCCTTAGTGCACACTTGCCAAGTAAAGACCCCCTCAAGCTCAAGACTATATAATAGATGGTTGGGTGGTGAGTTCTTCGTCATCCTCTCATGTGTGTGGAGCTAATTTACAACATTGATATCAGATCCAAAGAAACATGTCCACCTGCCTCTTAATGGAGAAGATAGAGGCCCCCAATGGCTGAAGCCAAATGTGGAAGCCAAAGGCACTTAGCTATCCTCAAGAGAGCTCCTCTCTTGCAGTCGTACATGGAAGAATACCACCCCATGCATCTCTGGACTTTTCAAGCTCATTAGAGCTATGTGGAAGTTAGGCACCACCATCAACCTCCAAACTCGCACTCTCTCTACAAAAAATGAAGTCCCCATCAGCCAAGTGTCCACGCACAAGTCAGATTGTCAATAGAGACTCATAGTTTTTCTCTTCTCCCGAGAGACACTTGAATAGTATGCCAGAAGATGCATATATGGCGATCTTGGCTATGTTGGATACAACATGTGGGATTATTGCACTCTCTCCTAGTCACTATGCAAATTTCACACCCTTCTATTGGGACATAGCCTATGAATAATCCCTCAAAATAGTGTATACATGAGACATAAGCCCTAGTAACTTATACATTAGTATAGAGAACCTAAAATATCAAATGATTACTCTTAAGTATTATAGATACTTAGAGAAGGCTATTTTTAATAGGTTCCAAAGATGAGTCATGAGGGAAATCACAACTAGTTTGAAAGGATTTCCCTTTTCCTTCTATGATTTCTCATTCATCGTGAGTAGGCTGACACCCCAAGATAATTTCAAAGTTTGATGTGTTTGATACATAGATCTCACTTGATTCCAGATAAGAGAATGATGCAAATCAAAGATGAGCATTCAAACTTAAACACAAAATGTGACTAGAAGTTCAATAGATGTGTTTTAAGTTTACTTCCACCTACAAGAATGGTGTATTATATCCAAAGACTCATGCAACTTTCAAAATTACTTCCTTTTAGAAGAATTTCACAGATGTTTTATGGCTTCATTCATTCAAAAGTACCTTACTCTTAGAAGAATTTCAAAGATGTTTTATGGCTTCATTCATTCAAGAAATTTGCATCTCAAAAATGCAAGCCTAGAAAAACTATATCAGATTGGAGTTCCTAACACATGTGTTGATATATTTTGGAAGTGGTATGTGAACACACTAGGACCTGTAGGGCACTTTTTTCCCTCTTTAGGAGGTTTTTTCCTCTGATTTGTATATACACCTATAACCCTAATAGGTCACTTATCTTTGTACATTCTTTGGGTAATACATTCAGTATTGTGTGTTGTTCTCCAAGCTTCTTCTTCTTTCTTGTGTTGTTTGCATGCTTCCACAAACCTCAAACTCTAGCAATTGGTATCAGATCAGGTCGCCGCTTCATCTAGGGCATCGTTGACAGCCCCTCCGATCACAATCTTGAAATCGCACAAAAAATTGGTGAGCATACTCAAGGTGATTACGACTTCAAAACGACTTCACTTTGTGGTGTTGAAATCACGGTCTGAGCTCATTTCAGCCTTCCAATGCACTATCCCATCACCTATGTAGGCAATTTTGTCGTTTTTTGCCAAACATATATATAGGTTTCAGTTTGCTAGTACAAGCGTCTCGAAGTCTGCTACAGATCTAGCAGAGCTTGACAAGACAGTTCTATTCAACCTTTTAAGATACTATCATTTTTCTGCATCAAGGTATTTTAGTGGGTGGCCATGGCTAAAAGCAATGATGTATTCCATATGTTGGCTATTAACGATGGATTGGAATGTACTAATTACCCATTATGGTCATATATCATGTGTCATGTATTGGTTGCAAGAGGACTGTGGAATATTGTGCAGGGTGTGGAAAAATGTCCTATTACACCTACAAATAGAATTATCGAAGGTGATGCAAATGGCATTGAAAATGATGATCTTCAAATTCTTGTTCATGTTGTGGTTCTCGTTGTGCCTACTACAAAGAAACTTTGTTGGGATGGTAGAGATGCTCAAGCACATGCATTGATAGCTTTGTCTGTCAAATGTGCCATTATTCCTCACAATCACTCTTGCAAAATAGCAAAGGATGCTTGGGATACACTTACCACTTTATAACAGGTAAGAAATGAGGCTTGTGTTGCTTACTTCTAAAAACACTTGGAGAGTGAGCACATGGATGAAGGAGATTCCGCGGACAATTTTTTGACAAAGATCAAAGATTTAAAGGAGAATTTGATTTTTGTTGTTGAAGTCTTACCTGATAGTTTACTTGCGTAGACTGTTCTTAATGGCCTTCCACATTCATATCATAGTTTTGCTTCTTCTCTTAGGTTGATGATGAAAGGCAATCCAAATGCCTTAACATTTGAGGAGTTAGTCTATGTTTTGTTGCAAGAAGATCAGTCTAGAGAGAACAGGTCGATCGTGCGTGCATTTTGCATATCAATATTTCTTAGCTAGTCAGAAGGGCAAGGGAAAATGGAGCTCATCTACTAGCAAGCATAAATTTGCTAATGTTTCACATTCAAAGAAGGAAGACAAAGATGAGAATAAATCAGAAAATCAAAAATTGTTTTGCAAATATTATAAAGGAAACAATCATGTCATAAAGAGTTATCCAAAATTGGTTGTAAAGGACCCAAAGAAGAAAGAGGCTAGAATTGTGGCTATAGAGGCCTCTAGACCTAAAATAGAGTCTGCTAATCTTGTGTAGAATGAACAATGGGCATTTACTACTACTTGCGGTTTTGATCCATCTCCTCATGAGCAGTGTATGTCTACAATAGACTCAGATGTTTGGTACTTTGATATGGGGCAACTAACCATATTACCTCGTAGCATAGTTTCTTCAGTTCACTTGAGGCTGCCCCTACAGGGAATACTATCACATGTGCCAACAACTCCTCTTATCTTGTAATGGGAGTTGGTAAGATCATTTTGACTACTATTGATGGTAGCTTTTTATATTGTCAAATGCTTTCTTTCTACCAGGGATCAAGAAAAATCTGTTGTCAGTTTCAAGACATAGAGTGACACCAAGAATGAGAAAAAGTAACTCAAGAAATCCATGAGTGGAATAATTGAGAAAGTCCATTGATTTGGGAGCAATTATTGCTTTATTGTTTTTAAGTATATGCGTATATATGATTGGAACCATTTGAGCATTGAAGAAAGCACTAGACTCTGTGGAAACACATTCACTTTCAAAAATTGGTGTGCTTGTTTTTTGGGTTTGTGGAATTTGTGAATAAAGCTTTTTGGAGATCTGCTTGAAGCATACACACACAGGTAATCCCTCAAAAAGTTTGTAAATACTTTTCCATCTTTTTTACATGCAATTAAGATTGGGGAAAACTCTACGGCTACAAAAGTTTGTTAGCAGTCACAATCTCATCAATAGGAAGTATTCATTTACCTCCTAGTCACACACATAATTTTTCTTTGAACAACAAATTTGATCTTCAGTGGGACAAAATAGCCACTTCACACAACATCCAAAGTATGCCTATGAACCTTATAGAGGTGAACCCATCTAGTCAAGATTATCATATGATCTTGCAATTTTAGAATGATAATTCCCTAATGGTAGGCATATACCTATAAGAAGTAAACCACTAGGTAGTTAGAATGAACAACCCTAACTACTTGGTGGTTAGATGCAACATGCTCTAGATCAAGATCAAGCTATGAATGAAGCCTTAAACTTTGATGAATTTGATGAAGAGGACCTTGATGATGATGAAGTAAATGTTAATAAAAATATCATAGGACCTATTCAACCTGACCATGAAAATCATGAAAACAATACTGAAAGTCACTTTCAAAGAAAAATTTGGTCTAAAGGTACATCAGAGATGCATGTTAAAATCGGCAATGATAAGAATGATATCATTGTAAATGCATTAGTAGATTTCAGCTCCAAAATCAATGTGATTTCAAGAGAAGTCTATGCTAAATTTTGATGGCCCATAGATAAAGATTGTGGATGGCATATGAGAACTACAGATAATGGTGTAGGTACCCTATATGGAGCTTGTGCTAGTGTGCCCATATCCATAGGAGGAATCATAGAAGAATTTCACTTTTTATTCAAGATAATTGCTCCTATGAAGTTCTCTTAGGTCAGCCCTTTATTTGTGAGAGTTGTATGGAAACTTAAGCCATGGATGATGGGTCTACCTATGCTAGAATTAAGTCTAAGGATGGAATGCAATCACTTCAAGTCATGACAATAAGAGTGATTCATCCTAGGAATCGATTGTCAATTAGAAAGAAACCTATTGTTACTCAAGGTCATGAGCATGCTTGTAGTGATTGTGCACCTCGATTCATGTTTGGAGCTACGTATGATCGAAATTTCGGATAGAATCCATTGTTGAGCGGGACAACAATGGACATTTGTTTGACATAGTGCAACCAAACAACCTGTACAATAGTTTGTCACTTTGTTTTCCACATTCTAGATTAGATTTTCTCCATAAGAGTTAATTATCCAAGTCTTATATCCAAAAAATCCAAAAAAAATTATAAAACCAACAAAATCATGGAACATGATGAGCACATTAAGCATGTGATTGAGACATCTCATTGTTTCTCTACTCTCAAGGAGTTAGAGTTATGTCTTCAACAAAATTCTAATTCCCATATTATTCTTCTTTCTTCCGTTGATGAGTATGCTCTAATCCAAGAGTAGGCTCTCAATGTTGACAAGTGCTCAAAATTTAACCAAACACATGATGCTTTAGTTGAGAAAAAGTACAAAACTGTAGACAAAAAAATCAAACCCATAGTTCAATCGTTACCCCAAGGAAGTAATGAAAAAATTATTGATGTGAAAAACGATCCAATTCTTCGGGATAGGAAAGACATATGACATACATTAACGGATGAGACAATCAAACAGGTGAAAATTGGTAGAGATGATGAATTTCTTTTGCGAGCAGAGAGAGATAAATTTGAGAGAGTCATATGTAGCCATGGAAAAGCCTTTACTATGTATCCTCATGAGATTGGTTGTGTAGATCCTAAGCTAGTTGCACCCATGATAATCTTTACTATTCCACATATTCCATGGAATCTTTGCCCTATACTAGTTTCAAAGGCTCACTTACTTGAGCTAATGAAACTACTTAAGGAGAAGATAAACATGAGAATTTTAGAGCCATCTTTTGCACCTTACTCAAATAGATGGTTCGCTATGCCTAAAAAGAATGGGAAAGTACATTTTATTCAAGACCTCCAACCTATCAATAAAGTTACCATAAGGAATGTAGGAACAAGACCCATTATAGATGAGTTTGTAGAATCATTTTGAGGACATTTTATCTATTCAATGGGTGATTTGTATGCTGGATATGCCCCATTCCAATTAGCAATTGATAGTCGTGACATAACCAAAATGAAAACTCCTTTAGGCTTAGTGCGAATGTAAACTTTACCTCAAGGCATGACTAATTCTATGGCTCATATGATGAGTGATATGAATATGGTCTTACATGATTTTATCCCTCATATAACCATGCCATTCATTGATGATATTCCAATTAAAGGGAGTGATGAACGTGTAAAGAACATTACTTTAGATTCATCTAGATGTCGTAAATTTTTTATTGATCATATCTCTGATTGTGAATGGATATTTCAATGATTTGAAGAGGTAGGTCTCACATTTTCCATAAAAAAATCTATTTCTGGTGTCAATGAGGTTCTTATTGTTGGACATTTATGTGCTCATTATGGTCGAAAGCCATACCCACAAAAAGTTGATGCCATTAGCAAGATTTTTGAAATGTGTAACAACGTGAGTGAGGCACCATATTTCTTGGTGCTTGCATCTTTTATGTTATTCGGATCCCACACTTTTCTCATGTTGCTAATTATCTCTATGAATTGTGGAGGAAGAAACAAAAATGTATTTGGAATGACAAACACACACAAGCTATGCGTAAATTGAAGAAATTTTTTCTTGAATCTCCCATCCTTAAGCCTATAGAATATTCTGTTAACAAACCTATTATATTGATTGTTGATACTAGTTCTATTGGTATAGTTGGGTCCTAAGTCAAGATGATAGTGAAGAGAATAGATATGCAGTTAGGTTTGGGGCTAAAATTTTACATGAAACACAACGGAAGTATCCACATATCAAACAAGAACTATGGGGTATGGTAACAACTTTGAAAACAGACAAAGAGTATTTCATAGGTGCAAATGTTAAAGTTGAGACTAATTGTTTGCCTCTCATTGGAATGATGGCTAATTGTTCATCTCCTAATATAGCCATGCCTAGATGGATCTCATATATTAAGCGTTGGAGTTAGATGTCTATGAAAGCATGCGAACAACACAAGGAAGAAGAAGAAACTTGGAGCACAACATACAATACTGAATGTATTACCACAAGAATGTACAAAGATAAGTAGCTGGTTAGGGCAATTAGCGTATATACAAGCTAGGGAAAAACCTCCTAAGGAGGGAAAAGTGCCCCGATGGTCCTAGTGTGTTCACACACATCACTACCTAGATATATCAATAAATCCCCCCTAGGAGCGGTGAACAAGGAGTTGGCACTCATGTATAAGGAAGTGCCAAGCTATGTGGAAATCACTCCACAAAAGGAAGTAAGCCCAAAGCTTTGCAAAAAGCTTCAAATTTCTCCCTAGGGAGAGCCTTCGTGAAAAGGTCTGCAATGTTCTCCTACGTGGGCACATATGCCAAGCTGATCTCCCCATTAGAAAACCTCTCCTTGACATAATGATAATGCACCTCAATGTGCTTGGTGCGAGCATGGAACACAGGGTTCCTTGCAACTGCCAATGCACTCTAACTGTTAGTGAAGATGGTGGTGGCAGAAAACTGACCAACACCCAAATGAGCCATAAGGCATCTAAACCACACACACTCAACAATCACTGTGAAAGCTGCCCTATACTCAGCCTCACAACTGGAAGTGGCCACAGTAGGCTGCCTCTTGCTCAACCAAGATATGCATGAGCTACCAAGCATGAAGCAAAAGCCACTAGTGGACACATGAGTGTCATAGCAACCAACCCAATCAGAGTCAGAAAAAGCATGCAAATCTGGCGGTATTGACTCCCCCTTGGGATAAAACAACCCAAGTAGTCGAGTACCACTCAAGTAGCAAAAGATGCACTTAACCGCCTGCCAATGCTTGACTCTTGGGCAATGCATAAACCTGCTCATCTGTGAGACAACAAATTGAATATCAGGCCAAGTAATGCATAAGTAAATCAAGCATCCAATAGCCTGCTGATAGAGAACAACATCAAATGCATCTCTAGCATCATGGAGACTCAATCGTAAACCTGTCTCCATAGGAGCGGCAATAGGTTTACAGTCTTCAAGGCCAAAATGCTACAATAATGTGTTAATATATTTTGTTTGACACAAATCCATTCCTCCATCAACATACATAAATTGAATGCCCAAATAATGATGCAAATGCCCCAAATCAGACATCTCAAATGAGGCATGTAAATCAGCCTTGAAATTAGCAATATGCTTCTCATGAGGACTAGTGAGCAGCATGTCATCAACATACACCACAATGATCAGAAGTACATCATTAGCACGCTTGACATATATGGTGCTTTCAGTTGGATTATTCTCAAAACCATGTTCGATCAGATAGGCATGCATCTTTTCATACCAAGCAGGTGGTGCTTGCTTTAAACCATATAATGCATTCTTTAACCTGCACACTTGGTTTTCATGCCATTTCTGCACAAAGCCACGGGGATGAAAAACATACAATTCTTCATGGAAATCACCATTCAAAAATGCTGATTTAATGTCCAACTGATGTACATTCCAACCATGATGAGTTGCAAGTGCACAAATGCTACGAATAGTAGTCATTCTACAAGTAGGTGCAAAGGTTTCATCAAAATTAATGCCTCTTTCCTGTGCATAACCCTTTGCAACAAGCGTGGCCTTATATCTGTCAATTGCTTCATCAAGCTTGTGCTTCAGCTTGTATACCCACTTAGTGCCAATGGCCTTCTTGCTAGGAGGCAAGCCACATAAATTCCTGGTACCATTTTTCAAGATAGCATCATATTCAGATTGCATTGGAGCCATCCGATGTTCAGAATTTTGTGCTTCATCAAACAAAACATGCTCAATCTCATCACAGAGACTAGATGAAGCCATAACATAGCAATCTGATGCATAAGAGGCACTATGAGATTTGATCGAGTACAATATGACAGAGGTGCATCTAATTTGTTGTCACGCAAAGTTTGCACCAGCCATTTTGGCATAGTTTTTGCCTCCTCAATATCAGCTCTCTCATCAACAAGTGCATCATGTAAATCTGCATAAAAAATGGGATGATCTACATTATCACATGAAACCTGCAAAGGATGAGAAGTTGCCTCATTAGGACTAGCACTAGACTATCCACCTGTAAAAAGAGGCAACAAAGTATCATACATGTCTTTGGAGCTAATAGATGTCTCCTTAGTATATGAAAGCAATGGCAGAATAACATCTTCCACAAAAACAACATCATAGCTAACCAGAATGCATTTAGTCTGTGGATGATATAGACGAAAACCTTTACTTTCAGAACTGTACCCAACAAAAATACATTTTACTACTTTATCATCCAATTTTCTACGATGTTGTTGAGGCACCAATGCATATGCCAAACAACCAAAAACATGCAGATGAGCAACACATGGCTTGTGATCATGCCAAGCCTCATATGGAGTGATAAACTGTAGCGCTTTAGTGGGTCACTTGTTAAGTACATATGCTGCACACATAACAACCTCAAGCCAGAAACTATGTGGTAAAGCCTGACTCTTGACCATACACCTCGCCATCTCCATGAGTGACATGTTCTTCCGTTCAACAAATCCATTCTGTTGAGGTGTATACGACACTATACACTGATGTTTTATCCCATGTTCAACCAAAAATGCATTAACATCAAAAGACATATATTCCCCCCCTCGATCAGAATGGAGGGTGCCCATTTTACATGCTGACAGATTTTCAGCCAAAACCAAAAATTGTTTGAAGCACATGAACACTTCAAACTTTGCTTTCAAGGTATATACACATGCATGCCTGGAAAAATCATCAATGAAAGTCACGAAGTAAAGATAATTCCCAAAAGAGGGTGTCTGCATAGGACCACATACATCACTGTGAACAAGCTGTAATTTTTTAGTAGCCTAAACTAAACCATCTTTTGGAAATGAGGAACGCTGCATTTTTCCCAAATTACAACCTTCACATACATGTTTACCGGGTGCCTCAAGTTTGGGCAGGGAGGACACTATTTCAGATTTTTGTAGGCATAGCAAACTAGCAAAATTTAGCTGACCAAAGCATGCATGCCAAAGCTTTGCATCTAACATAGCGTGAGAATCGTGTACTGCACATGCTGAATCATTCACAGATCTTTCATAGGCTATGAGCTTATACAACCCATGACATAAAATGCCAGAAGCAATAATCATGTCGCCATTTGACAGATCATGAACTGTACACCTGTCATCAACAAATTTCACAACCAAGCCAATCTTGGCTAAAGCTGAAACTGATAACAGATTCTTCTTGATCCTTGGCACAAATAAAGCATCTGACAAAGTGAAAGAACTACCATCAGAAATAGTCAAAATGATCTTACCAATTCCCATGACAAAAATAAGAGGAGTCGGTGCATGTGACAGTATTCCTTGTAGGGGCAGGCTCGAGTGAAGTGACGAAATTGCACTGTGAGGTGATATGTTTGGTCGCCCCACTATCAAAGTACCAAACATCTGAGTCTACTGGAGACATGCACTGCTCATGAGAAGATGGGTCAAAATTGCAAACAGTAGTAAACACCCATTCTTCTTCTTGCACAAGATTAGGAGACTCTGTTTTTGGTGTAGAGGCCTCTGCAACGACCATTCCAACCTCTTTCTTCTTTGCCTCTTTAGCAGCCAGTTTTGGACAGTTCTTTATGATATGATCATTTCCTTTACAGTTTGCAAAATAATTTCTGCTTTTTTTTATTTCTTTTCATCTTTGTCTTCCCTCTTCGATTGTGTAGAATTAGTAGATTTCTGCTTACTACTTGAAGAGCTCCTCTTGTCAACTTCATTCATCAGTCAAACATAGAGATCCTTTGCATCCTACTTATCCACCTTGTATTCACTACAAGTGGGTAGTGGATCTTCTAACTATGCCTAAAGGTATTGACAAAATGTGTTACATTGTACTTGCAAGAGAGGACTTAATTAACCATGTAGAGGGACGTGCACTACGATCTAAGACCACATACAATGTTTGTGAATTCTTGCTTGAAGATGTCATAACTCGCTTTGGGTACATAAGGAAAGTAGTTTCCGATCATGGAGAGTTAAATGAGAGAGAAGCTAAAGATTTCTTTGAACATCATGATATTCATTTGTCTCTCACTACTGCATATAATCCAGAGGCCAATGGTAAAATAGAGAGAGGGCATCCATCTATTGTGAAAGCCATATCTAAAGCATGTAACAATGACATTAAACAATGGCCTAGATTCTTACCTTTTGCACTTTGGGGAATGATGTGCACACGTACTACTGGGTATATGCATGCTGAACTCATGTATTGTCAAAAACCATTGTTTCCAATTCAGTCTCATATTTTTGCATGGTCAAATTTTTCTTGGTCTGAAAACATGTCTACTGATGATTTTTTGAGTTTGTGCATTAAACAGTTAGAACAAGGTAAATGAAGACTTGATGATGCCATTGAAAAATTAAGAGAATCTAGAATGAAGAACAAGCATTATTTTGATAAAACTCATCAATTGCATCCTAAGCTGATTGAAGTAGGAGATTGGGTGCTCAGATATGATAGCACATTTGAATCTCAATATGATGCACACAAAAAACTCACTCAACGATGGCCATACATTGTATCAAAAGTCAACAACAATGGTATTTATGCTCTTTGTGAATTAAATGGTGTTGCATTAAAAACTTTGATTGCAGGTAAAAGGATAAAGCTATTCAAGAAACGAGATAATGACGAGTACATTTTAGATGAGGACATTGAGGAAGATGATAACAACAAGGCAGATTCATAAACAGGAGTATCCATGATAAAAATTAAAATAATAATAATAATAAATATAAAAAATAAAAATATAATTTCTTTTTCAAGTTCATGTTGCTTTGTTTTTTCAAGTTCATTCTATTTTTTCCCATTTTTACTTGTTTCAAATTTCACTTCATGCATGTTTCTTTTCAATTTTTGCTTTGCATTGCATATCCACATCACGAGTCAAATGGGCAAATCATGATTTCTCTACTTGTGTAAAATTGTATCTTAAGTAGTAATTTATCTACTAAGAAATCGATTATAATCTAATATTATGGAAAGATAGGGCATGTAGACTTGGAGGTTTATTTTGATGACATGACTTTCATATATAAACATGCATATGTATCTTGTATTGAAAGCATAATTGTTGAAGCCCTAGCTCCTTCTACTGCATGTTTCTACATCCTTAGTCCACCTCACAACACTTGTATCAGAGTTTAAACGACTATTCTCCATCGTCAAAAATGGTTGTAACTTGTATCGGGGTTTGATTTTTCCCTGTCATAAAAAAAAAAGATAAGCTGCTACATGTTACCAGGTAGGTAACACCTTCTTCCACCCCAAAAAAGTGAACGTAACCATAAAGTCGACGAATCATCATCAAGAGAGAGAGAGAGAGCAAGCAAAAGGAAGCTAAGGAGGCATACAAGAATAAAGCACAGGCTATATGGGTAGATTTATGCATTAGTGGAGTTTACTTAGATTTCCTTGTTTGTAAGTAGAGAAAGAGCATATTCATATTTATGTAGGAAAGAAGTTGATCTAAAATAAGCTAAAGATGAAAGATGTCTATCTAAATCTTTGTTTATAATCGTATTTAAGGTAGATTGCTTTATGAAAAAGGGATAAATTTTTATTCAAGATGAGAGGAACTGATGCCTAAAAGATGACTCAATACATTCACTTCCACTCCATATTGATGCTTGTTTTTGTTTTCAAAGTTGAATGTTCATATATGTTGCATATTTGTTCATGCATATTTGAAGGGCTTTGGTGTGCAAAACAAGAGGAGCAAGGAAGCAATGGAGGGAGAGAGAAGAGAGGAGAGATGCGCGCATATGAGTGGGAGCCTCGAAACCCACATAATGATCTCTCTTGAGGCAATGCTCTATAAATGATGTATATATATGAATATGGGGGTAAGGTCACATGACCCTTACATCCCTAGCAATCTTCCATTTAAGGGTCAATGTGACCGTAAGTGGTAACACATACAAAGAATGATGTAGGACTATATACTAATGTATAGGAAGAGTTTGGATCTCAACCCATACAGATCAACCTACACCAACTTCCTTGAACAAGGTGTATCCATGCACCTCAAATTGCTCTAGACTCATATCGATAAGAGTTGAGCTCACATCTATCTCATGCAAGAACTGATGAAGTTCCTGCAAAGCTCCCACTCGCTCTATGCCTATGTCAATCATCGAATGACTAACAACTCCAAGTGCAAATGCTCCAATAGCAACTGCAACATCTAGTCTCGAGCATAATAACTCGTACATCAGACTCCCGAATGCTGACAAAACATGTGCTATCCTGGCTAACCTAAGCATGTCAGCCATGCTTGTATCCAAGGCATCCAAACCACCATCATCAAGACCAACATGTCTTGACATATTTGCATCAACATATGGCATGAGAAAATCCAAGAATAACTGCATGATCGTTGACTCATCAACATCTAAATCAATCATCCTATCAACCAAGGATGTCTCTAGCTGTGCATCATAAGAGCTAGTATGCTCTCACATTCACTTTGTATCATAAGAGCTATCCTGCTCTACCACACCAAGTGTATCATCAGACTCCACATGAGCTAACTACGCAACATCAACACCAAGGTCAAAATGATGATCACTCTCTAACTAAGTATCATCACAATGCTCTACATGAGCATCCACATCATGCTCTAAAGCATCCAAATGATCATCCAAACTGTGCTCTATATGAGCATCCATATGATCAATAAAATTGTGCTCTATATAAGCATCATGAGCATCCAAAACATGCTCTACATGTGCATCCATCTGAGCATATGAATTGCGCCATACATTTACATCATTTATGTCAATAGACCTATCTGTAGGTAGACAAAATGAGACATGATGAGTCTCACATCGCACATAAGGCTGAACTCCCACTGAGACAAGACTATCTCTCACGTGAAGTACCTACAGTGGATACCTATGCCCAATCCTAGCACCTCTGACAAGCATAAGCTGTCCCAACTGCAATTGAAAATGATGCTCACCAACGAATGCATAACATCTGTTCTCTTGTAATTGGCTAACTGAAATCAAGCTCATAGGAAATGAAGGCACATAGTGCACATGTCTGAGTATATAAGTGTTGCTCCACTAGGTAGCACAAGGCATACATCTCCTACACCCTCAATGTCATATGTCGCACCATCGGGCAAGTGCACACATCCATGACTCTCACCTAAGAAACGACAAAACCACTCATGATGTGGAGTAACATGAAAACTGGCTAATGCATCAATCAGCCAAGCCATATGTGTGATATCCAATGAACAAGAGGAATCTTGAGATGATTCATAGGAGAAAGTGATATCACCATCACTAGCATAATCAACTGCCATAGACTCTCCTGAAACCACTATTTGACCTACATCACGTGCATATCTCTGATGTCTTCATCGCATTTGCCTGAAGCAACATTGTCAAATATGGCCCTCATGACCACAATGCCAACATTGAATCTGTCGATGTGATCTATATCTCACATGAGTCAATGGACTTGCATACATATCATGTAGTCTCTGCCATAATGCACTACTCATCTCCTCATACATAACAGACTCATATATAGAATCCACAAGCTATAATCAAATAGTGGAGCTGGCCAATGCATCCATATCCATCCATACATGATTGGGCATGTCACGAGGCCTCTATGCATCTCTATGCACATACATATGTGACCCTGAACGAACCAATGTATGCCACATCTGAGCTTTCCATCTCGTCAGTGCCATCAAATCGAGAAGACACTATGCTGACAATCTAAGAGACTATAAATATAACAAGAGACTAGAAATAATACTCTATCACTAATAGGATCATACCTACATATCCACATGCATAACTCACATCATAAATATCTCATTTGAGAAGAAATCATGTGAACCACATGTCACATAACCATGCATCTAGCATGCACATAAAACCATGAGCATAAGCCTGCTCACCAAGTCTCCAAACTGATGAAGTAGATGTGAAAGAATCTTTGGAAATATTTGACAGAGTATCCCCTCTAAACTGAGCAATCAAACAAGATAACCAATAGCAAAAGAACAATGAGTAACATGTCACCACCTATCACTGATCCAATAAAAGATAATGGTAAATATATATGCCAAAAAATTGATGGCAATACACGCCAATACAATGGTGATACACCTCCCACTCAAGAATGAATCCTATAAGATGGTCCAACCTCTCACAAATAACATGTGACCAAGTCCAAGTGAATGGAGATAAGCAATGATCCAAAGCTATCACACATGCTTCACGATCCACTAGAGTTCTCTTGTAGCATAAAAGCCAACAAAATTTCGGCAGCATCTCCTCTGTAAAATGGACTCTGAACCAAATAAACCATGTGGGAATCACCATCCACATATGCGAAGAATCACACTGGCAAATAAGATATCAAATCAATGACAATATGCTAAAATAATAGCCAATCAAGGTGACAAACGGATGTGCAACTGAGGCTCCAATTTGGATCATATACCTGCAAAGAAAACAAAGATACAAGTAACAACCAAGATCCAAAATCAACTCTCATCAAATTATATGCAACCGGCAAGTAAATCCGTAACCAAGTGGCATAACAAGATAGAGACCACAATGCCACTATACATCCACTAACAATACCATGATCAAACTCATGATGACATAAACCTCAAAAAAGGTATTCCATAATGTCATCTCACATGCCAAACACATGACAACATCATGCTCTACTCTCATACGGAGGAGCTACCACAGTGATCATACATGGATAACTCAAGTTATGACCCAAAAATTGACCTATTGTTCAAATGATTATAGATTTGACTTCTATATCAGTTTGTGGTTTTTGAATCTTTGGTGGTCTAGAACTCTGAACCAAGTTTTGTGCCCTTCTATGAAGTTGTAGGTCTTTAGCTTAGCTACACACAAAACTTTAAAACACATCAATCCGAGCTTCTTAACTCAAGTTATGGTCAAAATACCGAATAGCTATTGAGAGGTGCCGACCTGCACTTTCACCTCTTGTGACCTAAGCTTCCATTGAAGCTTCTTGCACACAAGCCTTTAACATGCTCTGATACCAATGAAGGGCTTTGGTATGTAGAACAAGAGAAGCAAGGAAGCGATAGAGGGAGAGAGAACAGAGGAGAGATGTGCACATATGCATGGGAGCCTCAAAACCCACATAATGATCTCTCTCGAGGCAATGCTCTATAAATGATGTATATATATGAATATGGGGGTAAGGTCACATGACCCTTACATTACCAACATATTCATGTTGCATGTCTCAATTTTTTTCTTTCATGAAAATTTTGCTTCATGTCATAGTGCCTACTTGTTTATGCATATGATCAATTTTTTCTTCCATGTTTCTTATGTTGCCTATAATAGAATTCGATGCCTGGAACTTTCTCTTTTTCAAAAAGACTAGAGGGGCGCTTTCGCAGGAAACACAGGTTTATTGGCGGCAAATGTCATCAAGGTTTTCTCTCCTCTCTCATTCATGAAAGCTTACAGGAAACACATTCGGTGAAGGTAGCTAGAATTCCATGAGAAGTCCAAGATGCATCAAGGATGTCAAAGGGAGTTCACATGCAAACTTTTGAAGAAATCAAGCAAATCCAGGGTAGCGGTCAAAGCTCATCAAATTTTGGAATTTATGATAAAAATTTCAATGTCTCCAAATCACATGAAAATTCATATACTTGTAAAGCCTATCAAAAGCAGTCTTTAGCTTGAATTTTACATGTAAATGGATTTTCTAGCACATTGATAAAGGAGGACTAGTTGGCCTACCAATAACTTTCATTCTTCTATTTTCTAAAAAGGTTCATAAAGTTTGTGAACGAATTTTGGTGAGGAACTATGCATCCTCTTTCATGAGCTTAAGATGAATTCTAAGGATAAAGAATATTTCTCTTCAATTTGCAAAGTCAATGCCTTTTGTACTCCCTTCTTCTTCACTTGAGAATTTTGATTAGCCATTTTCACCTATACTGAAGTTGTTGGATCACACTGTGCATGCCAAATTTTGTTGGAGGAATTCTTTAGTTAAAATGGGCTTGAGTGTGTTTAGGAGAAGAGTAGAGAAGAAGAAGAAAGATGTGTTGCACTAGAAGTTTTTGTGCCTTTATAAATTTAGAATATTACTATAGCTTTTGTTTGAAAGAATAAGACAAAATATTCATTGTGCATAACCCTTTATGGCAACATTAAACATAAGTACAACCAAGTATTACAAGTACTTGTGCAGTCAACCTCTATGCCGCTTCTTCACCTTAGCCCATGGCTTGCTCCTATGCACCCTTGCACGCAAGCCTCCAATAAGATTGAAGTCATGATGACTTCCATGGTTGACTTCTAACACATCCTTGATAGCACTATGGTCACACCTTGGTTGCCTTTTGCCTCGAACCACCTTGATCTACACACACAAGAGAGCATAAAATACTCTTTACTAGTCATTGTCTCTCAAGTTCTCTAGACACTCTACACACTTTGCACTTTTGTCTCTCTACACACTTTTCACACACTATGTTTATCTGCTTATCCATATCTCCTTCTTGTCATAGTGTATGCTTTTTTGCTATATTGGTTTCTTGGCTTGTTGACCCATTCGTGTTCAACACTTCACTTGAATTTTGAATTCACATGTGTATCCATGACCTTGGACTTGAATGTGATGCCCACTTCCCCAGTCTTTGGTGCACACACTTCCAAACTGCATGTATTCCTCATGATGATTTTCCTTGTTGTATACGAGAACCTTCTTATGTAGACACCAACAATACCCTATCTTTTCCTATATTAACTTTACAAAAAACAAAATTTTGATGGGCAATGACACATGGTGATGAACTACTTCAATTGAAGGAAGCATGATGGAATTCATTCAATGTATATACCATCAGATCATTACATTTTTGTACCATAGTTCATATTTATTGAAATCAAAGGGAAGCTTTACCCATGCGCCTTGAGTAATGGAAATGACTTCTATATCAGAATTGGAATGTATATGAGTGTGTGCACATTTCGTATAATCAAATGCCCATTACCTTACCTTCTGCATCATAATTTTTTCTCATGCATTTCCACGTGTGTATTTGATAGGGATAAATTTAATGGCCTTGCATAGACACTTTGCTTATATTCTCGTCTATTTTAATATGAATATCTTAGTGTCTCACTTGTTTCATGAACTAAAGAATCTTTACATTGTATAGTATGTTATATTAATGGTATATAGGTGGTTGATATGGCTAAGAATAGCATAAGAAAGGCATTCCATAAAAACTTTCCAGAGCCCATCCCAACATACCTATGGAATTTTTTTTAGATATTCTTGGCCATAATTACATGGTTCTATGCATTAGAGCATGTTATGTTGATTATTTCAATATTATAGTGTCAAAAAGCCCACAAAGGTGAATTTCTCCACCATTTAAATTTTCAAACATATATACCTCTCCATATGTGCCCTATGGCTATCAAGGGGGTTAAGGAAATCCCAAAGGGGTTTCTGTAGAATGGACCATGTTAAACTTTTGCACGACCGATATCGCATTCCTATGGAGACCCGTTTTTAGGATTTTCTAGCCACTTAGAGTCATGGGGACATTAGATACATAACAAAAAATGCTAATACGTTGTCGACGCATGGATTGAATGCCTTCACAATATCATGTAAAAAAAGGAAATCTTCTCCGTCCATGAGAATGAAAGAGGACATTTTCATCTCTACTTGTGATGAAATGATTTTTGAGTGATTCAAGCTGGAGGGAGGATGCTCTTTTGAAGCACTCTCTTTACCTTATTTTTCAAAAAAACCATGTCGAAAATCCCTTCTTATTTAATCATTCTGTGATCCACCAAATTTAGAAAAACTCAAGTTTCTCCAAAACTTTCATAAAAATCCATGCAATCATAGTGTGCTTTCTTTTGAGTACCTATCAAAAATAGGAGAAAATCTCGGAAGAGACATATCCAAAAATATCCATAATTAGACATGGTGACACGTAAGCATCTGAATCACGGATTGGAATAGAATTAGAGAAGCCCTCAGCCTTTTTTTTAAGTGTCGTAAAATGGCACTTTTCAAAGCCCTATAACTCAAAAAGGGTGAAGAATTAGCTTAAGCTTGTGAGAGACACTTTTATTCAATTAATTGATCTGCACAATAATGTTAGAGACAACCTAGGTCCAAATCCGCCTCCAAATGCCACTTTTGAGCCTTGCAAAATTCAAAATTCTAGAGAGAGTAAAATCAAGCATTTTCTTACAACAAACTAGATGTAGAGCCTTGAACAAGGTACTTAAAACATGATTCACAAAAATCTCACATAGTGTTGGAATGAGTTGTGCCTTTAGTCTCTCAACTAAAGAAGCTCGTATATTATTGAGAGCTGCTCCTATGTCTATTAATGAGTCCACAAGTTGGTACTCTTTTTTACCAATCCCTAGGTTTAAGTATTGTTGTCATATGAAATTTCCTTGGGTTTTTACTTGGTTAGTGTGGTAATTGGCCATGGGTATAGGATCTTCTCCAAGTAAGTACCTTTCATCACATTGTCATATCCATTCCTTTTGTTTCCGTATTCATTCTAAGGCTTTGACTCTAGATTCTTCTTGTATTCATTCCTTTTCTCTCTTTCGATTTTGTGCTCCTAAGAGTCTAGCTAACATTCTTTCTATCAATAGCTCCATATAATTTTTGACCCTACAACCACTTATGTAGTTGGGTAATATGTCTCCATCGACTGTGGCTAGGTTAATGGCTCTACTTGTGGAGATTTGATTTATAAGT
Organism: Ceratopteris richardii; assembly: GCA_020310875.1. Classification (NCBI taxonomy): domain Eukaryota; kingdom Viridiplantae; phylum Streptophyta; class Polypodiopsida; order Polypodiales; family Pteridaceae; genus Ceratopteris; species Ceratopteris richardii. Next base: position 214,204,565 of record CM035407.1, on the reverse strand, counting down.
AATGGTCCATAACCTCATTGTTGCATTTTCTTTGCATGTTGTTTTTGTGTGTATACCAACACTAGATCTCCTTCTCTAATTCCCTTTTCCTTGATGTGAGCATTGTAGTAAGCTTTTTGTATTCTCTTTGCCGCATAGATGCCAGCTCTTGTGAGTTCATCTTGATTCAATTTTGTTTAACATATATTTGTCTTGGTTTGAGGTATTGAATGCTTAGTTCTCTTCATTAAAACAATTCCTTTTAGAAGTATATGTGCATGTGGGTGACTATGAGAATTGAAATGTTTCAAGATTTTGAGTTTTTTCATGCATGTGAACCTATCCTTAATATCTAGTAGAGACCCATACATTTTCTCGTCCAACTTTTATAATTTATATTTGCATACATCTTTATTGCACTGAATCCCCCTCCCCCCATGTATTTTTCACCGAACTCCTCAAAAAAGGTGAGTTAATCTAGATTATTATAGCTTATTCTAATCTTATGCTATTTATCATGACTAAGAGATTTTGCTTTTGCAGGCTCTATCTCAACTATCGAATTGTTCGAGAAGCTTGAAAAGATTGAATTTAATAACTCTATCAATTCGCACTCACTTAGATCTTGAGCGAGATCACCCTAAGTGCCAATTGAGATAGGTCCACCAGCTCTTTCACTTAATTATTATTTGAGTAATGAATCTTTGATTACTCCTCTCCACAAATCGAGTGCTCGTCTCTGCGAGCCCATGGAAGTTGATAAAGCAATAGGAGTCTCAAATGCTCCTCCATGACACTTGATAAACGAAGATAAGAGAAGAAGAAACCAAAAGGTTATCCTATATGCCTCAAGCTTGTTGGATATCAAAAGAACAAATTACAAAAGTCCAAAGTAAAGTTAGGGTATAAAAAGGATGAGAATGATTAAACCTAATTGTAGGTTGAAGAAAGTAAACATCTTCCGAATATAGATGTTTATTCAAGAACTTTATTCAAAAAATAACTTTTTGGCATGCTAAAGTCTAGAAAAGGTGTGATGCCTAACCCTAAACATGGTTATTGTTGTAGCATACCCACATTTTACCTAGTATGAGGAGTAAGTCATTTGCTGGAAAACAATGTCCCAATAAGTTCAAACTGCTCAGATAATACAGCATGTGTAGCTTTTGTTTATATACACTCCTATACACAAACCACGCTAGGCGCCTTGGATACTAGAATTGCCTCCCAAATAAACCACCCGGGTTCAACACTCAATGGCAGGATAAACGCGAATCAATAAGTTTTTCAATATATGATTTTCTAATTAATCATGCACGACAGGGGACGATGCAATCACGAAAAGTTTTACGTAAAAGCTTTCGACGAGTGCTTTATACGATCGTGTTGTTTTTTTGGGAGCGATAGCTTTTTGGAAGGTGCTTTTAGAGAGGTAATCAAAGCTATATAACAAGAGCTTGTATCATTGTTAAAGTATCCTTCACCTAGCGTTCAGCACAAGCCTTGGTGCTTGGACCTCAATAGAGGTGGTGTTTCTTCTAGCACATGGGGCAGCCATGGTGCTAACTTGAAGCATGTTGAGGAGCAGCTATGGAGTTCTTCTTAATGATTCTTCTTGGAGAAGATGAAGGGTGTGCTCACACTCTAGCTCATGGAGAGGAGGTTATCTCTTGTTCATGGCAAGAAGACTTGGACATTAGCAGCTTGATAGTGAGGATCGGCCATCTACATGTTGTAGTTGAAGATTATCTTCTACAAGAGGATGTCAGGCTATGTCAAAGACATTGGATGGTGGTTAACATAAGATTTACATCTTATGTTAAGTATTCAGGTACATATTCTCTTTATGCACACAGGTACTACTTGAAGTTTATGGAGGCAGTAGCATTCATATCAGGAGGAGTCCTATTCGGCATAGGTACAAGAGAATCAATACGTATATGCTTTATGCATATTTTGATGAGGTGTTTGAGAAGGTGTGTTCACATGAGTTTGAGGATTTCTGGCAGCAAACTTGTTAGCATTCGTTGCTACTTTTTAAGTATGTGATCTTTTCACACACGTATCCGACTTAGGGTCTTCCATAGCCTAAGGTTAGATGAGGGTTTGTTGATTATCAGTTTCACACTGATCCTTCCTCTTTCAATCACTCATATTCACTCTTCTATAACCTATTAGGTCACACATCTCATGTATATTCAGATTTTTGCCCATACATCTGAATATGTTTGTTACATTTGTACATTCACTCATTCATCTATTTCTCATCACATAGAGTGGTTGAGAGTTTTGCTCCCACATTGTACATTGAACATTGGTATATATGATACTATGAGTAAGCGATGGCTTACGTAACACCTTACACATGTCGTTTATTCTTTCTCTATCTTTGTCTCATCATTTGTATGATTAAGTTGTGGTATGTTCATGTTTTTTCAATATTGAAGATTGCTAGATTCTATGTTGTATATACTGGACCTATGGAACCATGGACCTATGATATGAGCCAAGGGCCTACCTCACTTCCAACATTTGGTATCAGAGCACTAAGGTTTTGGTTTCGGAACTTTAGGTCTTTGGCATCAATGCATTAAGGCTCATTCATATTCTCAGGTTTCCAGAATTCCAGGTTTACAACATATGATTTAAAGGCATCTTCTAACATTTGACATTTGACATACACACTTAATCTAGATGAGTAGAGATTTGAGAATTAGACAATTCAGTCACATGTGTATTCATCAGTGTGGAGTATGAAGTTGATGATCTGTTAGCAGCCAAATATTTTTGGAAGAGTATGCAAATACTTTACAAAAGTATTGTTTGAAGACCCAGACTTGATGAAGAGAAGACTACTTCAAATTCGAGGAAGAACAATGGTTTAGAGAAGATGAAGGAATCAAATCAACATCAAATCACAGGTATCACTTTCTACTATCAGATTATCATTTGTAGGTCATATCTTAGAAGAGCAGTTATGAAGAGATTTTGAAGGATTCAAGGAGTGCTTTTATACGCTTTCATCATTTGAAATTTAAAGGCTACATCAAAACAGGTATCTAGAGGTTTTTCTAGAGAGTTTTGAGAGATCTCTTTCATGGCAAGAAAGTTTATCTAAGAAGACAAATTTGGAGATGGGATGAGTTTTTCAGCCAGTTTTTTGTTGTAAGTTGGTTGGATATCAAGGTACAAATGTATCTAGAGAAGGTAACTCTAGAAGGGTAATTCATCATTCAGACAAAAGATTGGTGAATTTAGTCGTTTTAGACATTTGAAACAACATTTTGATTCAGAGATATGAGGAGATGATAAAACATGATTCTATATTCACTTCCATTTGTATACCATGTTTGTTTTATCTCTTACTTTTAGCATTAGAGGAAGAGAAAAGTTCATTCGAAGAAGTCAAGAGTGCTTGCTACTTCAAGATGAAGAGAACAAAAGGTATGGAAGAGAAGTTTGAAGATGTTGACATCATCAGGTGGAAGAAAGATGCAGAAGAAGAAAGTCCATCATTTCCAAAAGAAAAGTATGGCTTCCTTTTCTCATATATTTTCCATATACTTTTCCTATTTTATCCTCTACATCCAAAGACAAGTCTACGAGAACATCTTGTTTAAAGAAGAAGCAGTTTCTTGTTTTGCATTACACTTGGTCATGATTTAGTAGATTTGACAAAGAATTGCATTGAGAGAAAGAAAAGCAGCAGATATATGTTTTGACTCATATGTATATGAGTTATGTTTTAGTTGAAGCTTTTAAGCAGGCAGCTTATATGTTCCCTCAAAGAATTCTTGGTGTGTCAATACAGAGCTACTTGGTATATGACAAGTTGCAAAGAAGTATATTTCTTCTTTATCTAACTCTTGATAGTAAAGAGTTTTTTGTAGCAGATGTTGAAGACTTGGGTTAAGGTTTTATGTTTGGAAAAGGTTACCTCATATTCAGTATTTTTAGAAACTTCAAAAAATTCAGTTTTTTTGTTGTACAAGTCAATGAAGAATCTACTTTCTATGATTGTCTAGACTTTTGGATACATGTTTGTATTCAAAAAGGTGTTCCATTAGATCCTATTACTTGATTGAGAAGTAGAGTTCCAGACTTCAATATCTTTCTTGGACAAATCTTCAATCAAGAAGCCAACAATAGCATAAAGGAAGGTAACTCCTATCATGGTAATTCAACTAGTGCTCTATATGCATAAGAAGGATAAGAAGCAGAAATGGAAGAAGAAGGAAGAAGATGAAGAAGAGACTTCCCAAGCGAACTTTGCAAGCAAAAGCAAGTGGAAAGGGAAGAAGAAAGGACCAAAGCAAGACAAAGCCAAAGATCAGAATGTTCAACCTTGTGCCATTTACGATAAGACCAACCAAACCACTCAGAATTTTTGGTTCAACGGGAAGACCGAGAAAGGAAGTGGATGAGGTGGATATGGCAGCAATAGACGCAGAGGTGAACACAACTTCAACAATAACAATAGAGGCTATAATAGAAGGGACTACAACAATTATTCAAAATATCAACCACATGAAGACTCATTGCTTCTCATGAATCTAAGACACAAAGAAGGTAAAGAAGATGATCATTTGTTCTACATAGATTCAGGATGTTCAAATCATGTTGTAGGCAACATTGCTCTTCTATCTGATATGGAAAGTCCAAAGCATAGACATGAGGTACAAAAAGGGATGATACAAAGCACAATGTGGAGAAGATTGGTAATGTCAAAACTTCTAATGGTAGGACAAACATTCTAAGTAAGGTTCTCTATGTACCCAATATCACTAAAAACCTAATAAGTGTAGGCCAAATAGTTGAAAAAGGCTTGCAAGTTAGGTTGACCTAGCATGGAGCTTTTGTGGAAGATCCATGTCAAGGCTTCAAGAAGATAGCCAGAGGTGAGAAGCATGGTAGGCTCTTTACTTTTGAAGTAGGAGAAACCAGGAACATAGCTCTATTCACTTTTGGGTCTCAAACCCTAAGTGAGCTTGAAGTGTGGCATAAGAGACTTCCTCATGTGAATGAAAGAACCTTGAAGGATATATGCAAGGATCAAAGTGTTCTAGGACTGGCGAACATATCAAAGCAACACATGATCAACATGTGTGATGCATGTCAGATTGGGAAGGCACAAAGACAACCATTCAACCACAAAGGCTACAACTTGTTGGTCTTAGTACATACAGATGAATGGGGACCAAGTAAAGAACCTTCATTGGTAGGATCAAGGTATTATGTCTCATTTATTGATGACCATAGTAGATGGAGTGTTCTATACTTTATCAAGAGAAAGAATGAAGTGTTTGATTGCTTCAAAAAGTATCTAGCACATGTGGAGAATCATACAAGTAGATCACTAAAGAAGCTTAGATATGATGGAGGGGGAGAATACTTCTCCAAAGAGTTTGATGAGTTCTTGCAGGATAAAGGTATCAAAAGGGAAGTGACTACCACGTACTCTCCTCAAGTGAATGGAATCATTGAGAGGAGAAACAAGAAATTGGTTGGATCATCCAGAACAATGCTTGAAGAGAAGAAGTTGCCGCATTATCTATGTCTAGTATATTTCAATTGATGTGTATCTTGTCAATAGACTACCAGTTGATTCCCTCCAACAACCATTCCCACATTCATTTGAATTCAAAATCCACTTGTGGAAGTCGTGGAACACTCCTAGAGTCTATATAAATACTTCAAATCACTTGTACAATACATGGAAGCAATATACATACACTTGTGACCATCATTGACTTGCTCCTTCAATTTTTTGCATCATCTTCTTCACCGGAAGTAATCTTGCAGAGACTATTGCTCTCTCTCCAGAGCTTCAAATTTAATGGGACATGTCTCATTAGAAAGTTATAAGTGTCTAGTTTATGCATGTAGTGTTTCATAGGTAGATTGGGAGAAATCTCAATTTTGTATCTTGGGGTCAATCTCTACATATTCCTGAAAAATAGGAGGTACCACCGTTGAGTGTCTGATTCATTCCTATAGCATATTTTGCATTTTCGTTATACTTTTGTGCATTCTATACACTCAACCCTATGTGTATCACTCCCATAAAGGTATTTTTTCTAATTGTAATCATGATGGTTGCTATGAGCATTTGAAGTTCATTGTCTCTTCCATAGATAGTAAGTTTTTTGAGTTAGTTGATGCGTGAACCTATTTGTTTGGTATCGACTCCTTCTCCTTGATACTCCAAAGTACATAGTGCATTTCTTTGCCTTATTGTATGCCTATAAGGTCTATTTGAGTCTCCATATGCTCAAGGACTGTTCTTGTGCCGGTTGGTTGGACCAAACTTCATCGCTTCAAAACACACTTTTCTACCTCCTACATAGCACCTTTGGGATAGTAATGAATTTCTTATTATATATTTGCATCATATTTTTGTTCTTAGAAACATTCATTTGGATACTTTTTATATCATGATTTATAATTTTGCATTGTTTTCTCTTCTAATCTTATGAAACTAACATTGGAATGTGCATCAAAGTTAGCCTTGATATTAAATCATTTCTATGCATGAAGTTACATTAATTTTTTCATATTCAAAAAAGCATGCATAGTTCTTGTTTGTGTGTTTTAGCATCTTTTGCAGGTATTCAAGCTATAAAACAAAGACAGTGTTATGAGAGCGTGTAGTGCCCAACAACACATATTGGAAAAGCTTTCTGTTTGCAAGTTTCTGGAGCTATGAAAGTGGTTTGCTTACCACTAGGCTAATGCCTATCATTATATCATAGTTATTAATTTTTTTTTCAGGATTCATTTTCCTAGGAAATGCTGTTGGATTTTTTATAGTCTCATGGTGTTATATGTCATGTGAGAACTAGAGAGATATTGTGTTGTAAGAGAGAGGAAGTCTTATTGAAAGAACTTGGAGAAGCTTGTAGGAGGTAGAAAAGTGCGTTTTGAAGCGATGAATTTTGGTCCAACCAAGCGGCACAAGAACAGTCCTTGAGCATATGGAGACTCAAATAGACCTTATAGGCATGCAATAAGGCAAAGAAATGCACTATGTACTTTGGAGTATCAAGGAGAAGGAGTCGATACCAAACAGATAGGTTCACACATCGACTAACTCAAAAACTTACTATCTATGGAAGAGACAATGAACTTCAAATGCTCATAGCAACCAGTGTGATTACAATTAGAAAAAATACCTTTATGGGAGTGATACACATAGGGTTGAGTGTATAGAATGCACAAAAGTATAACGAAAATGCAAAATATGCTATAGGAATGAATCAGACACTCGACGGTGGTACCTCCTATTTTTCAGGAATATGTAGAGATTGACCCCAAGATAAAAGATTGAGATTTCTCCCAATCTAGTAAACTAAATGCTATGAAACACTACATGTATAAACTAGACACTTATAACCTTCTAATGAGTCATGTCCCATTAAATTTGAAGCTCAGGAGAGAGAGAGCAATAGTCTTTGCAAGACTACTTCCGGTGAAGAAGATGATGCAAAAAATTGAAGGAGCAAGACAATGATGGTCACAAGTGTATGTATATTGCTTCCATGTATTGTACAAGTGATTTGAAGTATATATATAGACTCTAGGAGTGTTCCACGACTTCCACAACTGGATTTTGAATTCAAATGAATGTGGGAATGGTTGTTGGAGGGAATCAATTGGTAGTCTATTGACAAGATACACATCAATTGAAATAGCCTCTACACATAGATAACGTGAAAACTTCTTCTCTTCAAGCATTTTTCTGGATGATCCAACCAATTTCTTGTTTCTCCTCTCAGTGATTCCATTCACTTGAGGAGAGTATGTGGTAGTCACTTCCCTTTTGATACCTTTATCCTGCAAGAACTCATCAAACTCTTTGGAGAAGTATTCTCCCCCTCCATCAGATCTAAGCTTCTTTAGTGATCTACTTGTATGATTCTCCACATGTGCTAGATACTTTTTGAAGCAATCAAACACTTCATTCTTTCTCTTGATAAAGTATAGAACACTCCATCTACTATGGTCATCAATAAATGAGACATAATACCTTGATCCTATCAATGAAGGTTCTTTACTTGGTCCCCATTCATCTGTATGTACTAAGACCAACAAGTTGTAGCCTTTGTGGTTGAATGGTTGTCTTTGTGCCTTCCCAATCTGACATGCATCACACCTGTTGATCATGTGTTGCTTTGATATGTTGGCTAGTCCTAGAACACTTTGATCCCTACATATATCCTTCAAGGTTCTTTCATTCACATGAGCAAGTATCTTATGCCACACTTCAAGCTCACTTAGGGTTTGAGACCCAAAAGTGAATAGAGCTATGTTCTTGGTTTCTCCTACTTCAAAAGTAAAGAGCCTACCATGCTTCTCACCTCTGGCTATCTTCTTGAAGCCTTGACATGGATCTTCCACAAAAGCTTCATGCTAGGTCAACCTAACTTGCAAGCCTTTTTCAACTATTTGGTGTACACTTATTAGGTTTTTAGTGATACTGGGTACATAGAGAACCTTACTTAGAATGTTTGTCCTACCATTAGAAGTTAGCACTCGATTCACTTAAAAGAGTTTCTTGCTATTCAAAAACCATTTGTGTAGAGATGTCTTGGAATGGTCAAAATATGGCACGTAACTAGTCAAAAGAAATGGCTTGAAGTGTAGAATCTTAAACAATTTGAATTTCTTGATTTCGACCTTGCATGAGGAAGTTATGGCCAAAACAATGGAGCTAGGTGGGTAGGCAACATCTCACTTTGAAGAATTATGTAGAGAAGTAAATACTCTCTACATGTGGTGTTTAATTATCCAATGATATGTTCCAGCCACGCATTGAAAGTTCTTGGAGTCTACTTTCTATAGCAAGTTGAATCACCAAATTTGGGCATCATATGAGAGAGTTATGTCCATTTTAGTAAAGGTAGGTATGCAAACCTCGCTCTTTCTCTTACTTCCTTTCTTTATCTCTTTCTTTACTCTTCTCTCTCTTTCTAATCTTTTCCTTCTCTCTCTACTCTTCACTTAATCTCACTCATATCTACTTTTTCTACTCTTTCTCCTTCTCTTTCTTTCCGTTTTCCCTTTCTCCTTCTCTCTTTCCTCCTCTTTCTGTTTCTTTTTCTTTCTTTCTATTAACCTCTCTCTTTCCTTCTAAGGATCATTGCATGCACAGAAGTACCCACATGTCATATCCTATCTCTAGACAAAATATACCATCAAGTAACATTGGCAAATTGGTTAGAATACTTACCTCTTATCTAGAGGTCATGGGTTCAAAACCGACGTCTTGTAGCTTGTTGTCGAAGTGCATAATTGAGTAGCTTTGTTAAAGTCACCGTCCGCATCACTTTGGTGAACAAATTTTTTTTTTTCTTTCCTTATTGGTGCGTGAGTTGCACACCTTTCGAGAAGGATGTGGATCCTTGAGATTTTCCATCTGAGCTACATGTGAACCCCACTTCATGGCTGCTCCCATTTTTTTGTCATGAAGATGATGAAGATGCCCCAAAATAGCATGGAGTCTTTCCATAAGTATCACCATAAGAAGACCTTTCTTCCATGTCCATTAAGCTCTCCCCAAGGTCTCTCTCTCTCCTTCAAGCTCTGATACCGAATTTGAGAAGTGGAGATTGACATACATGGGACTAAATCCCAACTTATTTATAGCCCTTGCCTACTCACCATCTATAGTTCTCTCTAAGGTCCCTCTACTCATCTTACCATCATGAATAGGTACCTTGTATGAACGCTTTGGCTTTTGGCCTTGGCTATCCCCCAAGCAAGGAACTTCTCATTTTTCCAGGCATTTACATCTCTAGAATATAATATTAGATATCTTATGAGCTCTCATAGGACATGCAAGCAGATGAATAGATATCTTATGAGCATACGAATAGATAGTGTAGAGCGAGAGACAGAGAGTTCTAATAACAGTAGAATTGTGACATGCGCATAGAGAAAGGATTCACACCAAAGGAGGGAGAGGGAGAGAGAGAGAGAGAGAGAGAGAGAGAGAGAGAGAGAGAGAGAGAGGATTTTGATGGCAACAGTGTGCAAGTGTTGTAGACATCGAAGATTGGTAGAGAGAGGGTGAGAGAGAGAGGGAAGGGGGGAGAGAGAGAGGTGTTGGAGAAACAATCACTAATTGGACATATAATTGAAGGTCAAAGCTTTAGAAGAAAACCACATGCCTATGGGAAGGGACAAATTCACAAGTGTATTATATTTGTAAAGTTAGTTCACTTTAGTTCTAGAAGTTTTTTAAAATCACGAGAAGGAGAAAATCTATATAAGTTAGTTTGTATCAACTGACGCGAAGAGAGAAGATGTGGAAGAGAGTGATAGAATGTGAGAGGGAGTTCATTTTGTATGACTGAATAGAGTTGGGCTTCTCTGAGTGAGAAAGCACCTCTAAGCTTCTGAGTTTTCATAGCTATTACAAGAACTAAGTAAAGTTCTGTGTATGAGACTCTCTCCATCATCTCCATGATTACCTATTGTGCGATGAGTTCAAAAGATCAAGTTTTCCAAGCAACTCGATGCATGGCATCGAATCTCTGCTGATAAGTCATATTCTCATTTATCTATTTCATTCAATGTTGAAGTGTTTGCAAATCATGACTTTGTTAGAGCAACTGGATGCCTGGCATCGAATTCCATAGGATAAGTGATTTTCTAAGTATACATGAAATCATCTATTGTTTTGGCATCTGAAAGGTCAAGGTTTTATGGGGGAAGTCGATGCCTGGCATCGAATCCCTACTGAAAAGTGGCTAAAAACACCCCAAGTCGATGCCTAGCATCGAATTCACGTTGCAAGTCGATGCTAGGCATCAAATTTTCATTTTTAGACTTTCAGACTTACTAAAACATGCAAAATTTCCACTTTTGGAAGTCATATAAGGTCATCTTGTAAAGGCTATATCTTGAGTTCTAGAGATCCGTTTCTTGCATATGATAGCTTGATGGAAAGCTCTACTATTCTACTTTCATCCAACAAAAGATCTTGGAGAAATAATATTTGTGCTAAGAGAAATTAGAAAAATACTGAAGGTATGTCATTTTAGTGACTAGAAAGTTTTGAAGAAGTAAAGTTCTTGGTTTTGGCTATCATTTCTCAAATTTTGGAGTGGCAATGAGTTAATGGTGACCATAGAGGTTGTCTACTGTCACATTAATTCATTTCTTGTTATGTTTTACACATCAACAAGTGGTATCAGAGCAGAAAGGTCCCGAAGAGCAGAAGGCAGAAAAGGTACGAGAAGTTTTGGAAAGTTTTCCATTAAAGTTTCAAAGGTGAAGTATTTGAAGACACAAGGCATCAAAAGGTTACTTCAAAATTATTTTCATACACAAAGAACTCCAAAAGGTATTATTCTTTATCCTTTAAGCTCACAGGTTGTAGCAAAAGGAAAGGAGTATGGCAGATCATATCTCCATTGACAAACTGGACATAGATAATTATCGTGCATGGGTAATGAGAATGGAAGCCTTACTTATGAGTAAGGATCTCATCTTATATGTAACAGGTGAAGAAGAGAAGCCAATATTTGAAGATGAAAGCCGACCAAAGAAAGAGGAACTTGATGTTTTAAAGCATTGGCAGAAGAAGGATGCAAGTGCAAAAGCCTACATTCACAATACAATCTCTGATCATTTGCTACCACACATCAAAGGATTGGAATCATCTGAAGATATATGGAATGCATTGGAATATCATTTCCAAAGTACTACCAAAGCAAGGAAAGCAAGTCTATGGTCAAAGTTTACAACATTCAAGAAGAAGCCAAGTCAAAGTATTAGTGATTATGTCACGAAGATGAAGGATCTAGCAGATAGTCGAGGATCCATAGATGAAGATATTGAGGATCACAGGTTGATTGCTCAATTACTTACAGGTTTGAGAGGGGATGAAAGGTGGAAACCTTTTGTCTTATCAACAAAACTTTCATTAAATCATTATGTTCCAGATTTGAACTAGTTGCTTGGTTTGATGCTCACATTTGAGCAAGACTTGAAGGGAGATGGAGATAAAGGACAAAGTTCTGCAATGTACATGAAGAACAAGAAGAAAGGAGATAAAGGTAAAGCAAAGGATGAAGAAGATTCAACTTCTCAAGTTTATTATGCAAGAGGTAAAGGCACTGACAGAGGAAGACCAAGAGGTTTTGGAAGAGGAAGAGGTAATCAGAATAACAACAAGAAGGCTTGCTGGATATGTGGATTGAGTAATCATTTGGCTCATGATTGTTGGCATAATCAACAAGGATCAAATCAAAATCATAATAACAATAGCAGAGGCAGAGGTGGAAGATATCAAAGTAATTTTCAGAGAGGTAGACAAAGTCAAAGAGGAGGCTATGGTAGAGGTGGAGGAAGAAGTTGGGGACCTAATCAATCCTACAACACCACCTACTACAACTATGAAAATGACACATAAAATGAAAGTCATACATCATTGATGATGAACTTAATCAGCACATCAGATAAAGGAGATCGAAAGGTATTTTGTATTGACTGTCGATGTTCTAATCATTTGTGAGGAAACATAGAATTGATGTCAGAATTGGAAAAAGGTATCTCTAGTCATTCAGTTCAAACAGGTGATAATACCAGACATAGTGTACATTCAATTGGAAAAGTGAAATGCAAGAGTGGAGCAGATTTGCTAACCAATGTTTTGTATGTTCCTACAATACCTAAAAAGTTGATTAGTGTGGGACATATAGTTGAAAAAGGTTTTCAAGTTAGGTTTACAAATGAAGGAGTATTTGTTGAAGATCTAGAGAATGGATATAATCAGATTGTTTGTGGTAAGAAAGAAGGTAGACTCTTTACTTTAAGAGTACAAGGGAACATTGTTCAAGCTTTGCTCACACATGGTGAAGGAGTGATTACAGAACTTGATCTCTGGCATAAGAGATTAGGTCACTTCAATGAAAGAGGAATTAAAGCTATGATTGCAAATTAGTTTGTACTAGGATTACCAAATGTGCAGAGTCAACATATGGTTTATAAATGTGAAGCATGTCAAATGGGTAAAGCACACAGGTTACCATTTCTGAAGAAAGGATTCAAACATGATGGAGTACTTGAGCTCATTCATACAGATGTATGGGGACCAACAAAAGAAGGATCTATCAGTGGCTCAAGGTACTATGTTCTTTTCATTGATGATGCTACAAGATGGATAACTTTATATGTTTTGAAGGAAAGATCAGAAGTGTTTGGAGCCTTCAAGCATTTTCATGCATATGCAGAGAGAGTCACAGGTCAAAAGCTTAAAAGACTGAGGTCTGATGGAGGGGGAGAATACTTCTCCCAAGAGTTCAATGATTATCTTTGGAATGCAGGTATTAAGAGAGAAATAACTTGCAGGTATACACCACAACAAAATGGTGTAGCAGAAAGGAGAAACAGGACTTTGGTTGAGTTTGCTAGAGCTATGCTGAAGGAGAAGAATTGTCCAAATTATCTTTGGGCTGAGGCTATAAATACAGCTACATATCTTGTTAATAGATTACCATGTGGAGCTCTCAATGGAATGACTCCATATGAAGCTTTATGGGGTAAGAAACCAACACTAGATCATTGTAAAGTGTTTGGATCAATTGCATATGCTGATGTGCCATCACAACTTAGGCATAAACTTGAACCAAAGGAAGAAAAATATGTGTTCATTGGTTATGATGAAAATCAGATGGGTTACACGTTGTGGAATCCTCTAATCAAACAATTCCTTGTTTCTAGAGATGTTACGTTTGATGAAGAGAAAAGTTGGTATGCAGATCAAAGTCATACAGCTGAAGAATTTGAAGAAGAGTTAAGAAGATGTCAGAAAGGAAAATCAATTGTGCAGGTAAATAGAGATGAAGACTATATGCAAGCAAGTACATCCAGAAGTGGATTAACAAGAAGGAATGAAGAAGCTCCTATATTTGATGAAGAGGTGTATCCAGACACATATGAAGAATGTGAACCAAGGAGGTCAAGCAGGACTAGAAGGCAACCAGAAAGGTATTCTTATGATACTTCTTACATAACTCAGAAGAACTATGCATGTATGGTCAAAGATGATGAAGAACCTCAAAACTATGATGAAGCAAAAGGTAAGAAACAATGGGAAGAAGCAATGGAGGAAGAATTCAATGCACTTGAGGAGAACGGGACATGTGAACTTGTTCCTAAACAAAATGGTAAGAAATTAATTGGAAATAACTGGGTTTATAAAGTGAAGAAGCTTGCAGATGGAAGTATAGCCAGATACAAAGCTAGACTGGTGGTGAAAGGCTATGCCCAAACCTATGGCATAGATTATGATGAGACATTTAGTCCTGTAGCTAAGATGTTAACTATAAGGACAATCATTGCTATTCCAGCTTCAAAAGGATGGAACCCTAAGTCAATTGGATATAAAGAATGCATTGTTGAATGGATACATATCAGATGAGGTATACATGGATACAACCTGAAGGGTTTATAGATTCCAGGTAACCAAATTTTGTTTGCAAGCTGAGAAGAGCACTCTATGGATTGAAGCAAGCTCCAAGAGCATGGAACTATAGACTGGTGAAGTATCTGAATGAACTTGGATATCAAAGTTCAAAAGAAGATCCAAGTCTACTCATCAAAAGAGCAGAGGAAGGTACAATCTACATTTGTATTTATGTAGATGGCATTATAATCACAAGTACTTCAGATGAAGGAATCAAGGAGGTAAAGAGATTACTTGAGAAAGAGTTCAAGATCAGTGACCTAGAAAAGTTGTCATACTTTCTTGGAATGGAAGTCACTTATACAGATCATGGCATATATGTATCACAAGAAAGGTATCTTCTAAATCTATTGAAGAAGTTTGGAATGGAAAATTGTAGAGAAGCTTCAACTCCACTTGAAGTTAATCACAAGCTTAGTAAATATGATGGTGCAGAATACAAAGATATGAGGAAGTATCAATCTCTTGTGGGTAGTTTGATTTATGCTACACTAACAAGACCTGATCTTAGTTATGCAGTGGGAGTGTTTTCACAATTCATGCATTGTCCAAAGGATCCATATTGGATTGCAGTTCAAAGAGTTCTCAGATATATCAAAGGAACTATAAAGGAAGGATTATATTATCCCTTTACATCAAATTTGAAGTTGAGAGCCTATAGTGACTCAGACTGGGCAGGTAACTAGGATGACAGAAGATCAACTCATGGCTACATGATATACATTGGTGATAAGCTTGTAAGTTGGTGTTCAAAGAAACAACATACAGTAGCATTATCATCAATTGAAGCTGAGTACAAAGGACTTGTGGAAGCAACTAAGGAGTTCATATGGATGCAAACATTGTTCAAAAGCTTGGGCATTGATCAAGGTATACCTACAATACATGGAGATAATATGAGTTCACTTTATCTTGCAACAAATCCAGTATTTCATGCAAGAACAAAACATATAGAGATACATTATCATTTCTTGAGAGAAAAGGTAATGGAGAAAGAAATTGAAGTGGAGTACATTTCTACAAAAGATCAGATAGCAGACATAATGACAAAGAGCTTGGATGGTGTGAAGACCAACAAATTCAAAAGCATGGTAGGAGTAAAAGAAAGAAGATGATATGAAGAAAGAGAGAATGTCAATTAGTGATTGAGGGGGAGCTGTTGGAGAAACAATCACTAATTGGACATATATTTGAAGGTCAAAGCTTTTGAAGAAAACCACATGCCTATGTGAAGGGACAAATTCACAAGTGTATTATATTGGTAAAGTTTGTTCACTTTAGTTCTAGAAGTTTTTTAAAATATGAGAAGTAGAAAATCTATATAAGTTAGTTTGTATCAACTGATGTGAAGAGACAAGATGTGGAAGAGTGATAGAATGTGAGAAGGAGTTCATTTTGTATGACTAAATAGAGTCGGGCTTCTCTGAGTGAGAAAGCACCTGCAAGATTGTGAGTTTTCATAGCTATTACAAGAACTAAGTAAAGTTCTTTGTATGAGACTCTCTCCATCATCTCCATGATTACCTACTGTGTGATGAGTTCAAAAGATCAAGTTTTCCAAGCAACTCGATGCGTGTCATCGAATCTCTGCTAATAAGTCATATTCTCATTTATCTATTTCATTCAATGTTGAAGTGTTTGCAAATCATGACTTTGTTGGAGCAACTCAATGCTTGGCATCGAATTCCACAGGATACATGATGTTCTAAGTATACATGAAATCATATATTGTTTTGGCATCTGAAAGGTCAAGGTTTTATGCGGGAAGTCGATGCCTAGCATCGAATCCCTGCTGAAAAGTGGCTAAAAACACCCCACATTGATGCCCGGCATCGAATTCTCATCGCAAGTCGATGCTAGGCATCAAATTTTCATTTTTAGATAGTCAGACTTACTAAAACAGGCAAAATTTCCACTTTTGGAAGTCATATAGGGTCATTTTGTAAAGGCTATATCTTGAGTTCTAGAGATTTGTTTCTTGCATATGATAGGTTCTTGGAAATCTCTACTCTTCTACTTTCATCCACCAAAAGATCGTGGAGAAATAATATTTGTGCTAAGAGAAATTAGCAAAATACTGAAGGTATGTCATTTTAGTGACTGGAAAGTTATGAAGAAGTAAAGTTCTTGGTTTTGGCTATCATTTCTCAAAGTTTGGAGTGGAAATGAGTTAGTGACCATAGAGGTTGTCTAGTGTCACATTAATTCATTTCTTGTGATGGTTTACACATCAACAAGAGGGGGGAGAGAGAGAGGGAGACATAGAGAGAGAGAGAGAGAGAGCTTGTTGATGTGAATGAAAGAACCTTGGAGGATATATGCAGGGATCAAAGTGTTCTAGGACTCCCAAACATATAAAAGCAACACATGATCAACATATGTGATGCATATCAGATTGGGAAGGCACAACAACAACCGTTCAACCACAAAGGCTACATCCATGACAAATTATTGGACTTAGTACATAAAGATGTATGGGGATCAAGTCAAGAACCTTCATTGGCAAGATCAAGGTATTATGTCTCATTTATTGACGACCATAGTAGATGGACTATTCTATACTTCACCAAAAGTAAGAATGAAGTGTTTGATTGCTTCAAAAAGTATCTAGCACATGTGGAGAGTCATAAAGGTAGATCACTCAAGAAGCTGATCAAATGTAATGGAGGGGGAGAATACTTCTCCAAATAGTTTGATGAGTTCTTGCAGGAAAAAGGTATCAAAAAGGGAAGTGACTACTAGGTACTCTCCTCAACTAAATGGAATTGCCGAGAGGAGAAACAAGACATTGGTTGGATCAGATCGAAGAATGCTTGAAGAGAAGAAGTTGCCGCATTATCTATGGGTAGAAGCTATTTCAACTATTGTGTACCTTGTGTTGGAAGTGAGGTAGGCCCTTAGGCTCATGTCACAGGTCCATGGTTCCATAGTTCCAGTCATGTACAACATTAATTCCAGCAATCTTCCATATTGACAAAACATGAACATACCACAACTTAATCATACAGATGATGAGACAAAGATAGAGAAAGAATAGACGTCATGTGTAAGGTGTTACGTAAGCCATCGCTTACTCATAGTATCATATATACCAATGTTCAATGTACAATGTGGGAGTAAAATTCTCAACCATTCTATGTGATGAGAAATAGATGAATGAGTGAATGTACAATGTAACAAACATATTCAGATGTATGGGCAGTAATCTGAATATACATGAGATGTGTGACCTTATAGGTTATAGAAGAGTGAATATGAGTGACTGAATGAGGAAGGATCAGTGTGAAACTGATGGTCAAAAAACCTACATCTAAACTTAGGCTATGGAAGACCCTAAGTCAGATACGTGTGTGAAAAGATCACATACTTATAAAGTAGCATAGAATGCTAACAAGATTGTTGCCGGAAATCCTCAAACTCATGTGAACACACCTTCTCAAACACCTCATAAAAATATGCATAAAGCATATAAGTACTGATTCTCTTGTACCTATGCCGAATAGGACTCCTTCTGATATGAACGCCACAGCCTCCATAAACTTCAAGTAGTACCTGTGTGCATAAAGAGAATATGTACCTGAATACTTAACATAAGATGTGAATCTTATGTTAATCACCATCTAATGTCTTTGAAGTAGCCCGACATCTTCTTGTAGAAGACAATCTTCAACCTAATATCTTCCTGTAGAAGATAATCTTCAAAATCATGTAGATGGTCCCATCCAATGTCTTTGAAGTAGCCAGACATCTTCTTGTAGAAGATAATCTTCAACCTAACATCTTCTTGTAGAAGATGATCTTCAAATACATCATGTAGATGGGCGATCCTCACCATCAAGCTGCTAATAATCAAGTCTTCTTGCCATGAACAAGAGATAACCTCCTCTCCATGAGCTACAGTGTGAGCACACCCTTCATCTTCTCCAAGAAGAATCACCAAGAAGAACTCCATAGCTGCTCCTCAACATGCTTCAAGTTAGCACCATGGCTGCCCCATGTGCTAGAAGAAACACCACCTCTACTGAGGTCCAAGCTCCAAAGCTTGTGTTGATCCTAGGTGAAGGATGAATACAAGTGAGCCAAGCACTTGTTTATATAGTATTATTGTACCTTGAAAAGCACTTCTCCAAAAACAAAAATAAAGCTATTCGTAATGCGTTCGCTCTCTCATGCGGAAAACAAAAAATCCGTTGGCGTTCCTTGCTCGCGATCTATCCGTATGCTTTCCAAAAGATTTAATAAAGCAAAAGCTTAACTAAAAGTATTTTCGTGAAGCTGCTGCCGCTGGGAATTGAACCTGCGTGGGTTCGTTGAGAGGCAGGCGACCTATCCACTTTGCCTGTCGTTATACCTTGTAGAAGGAATGAACAGGACATGTATAGATGCTATAACGCACTGCGGACGGGTTCCTTTGGGGTGGATAGTGCTATAAGGATAGAAACTTATGCTTTTATCTATAAGGTCTTGGACAAAATGGACCAATTGCACATTGTTTTCCAACAATCCCCCCTGCAATGTCATATTGGTACAACCTGGACTGGATCTGCAATCTGTCACAAACTGCAAACTATCAGAAGCTTCAAGCTTGTACTTCTGATACTTCAGAAAAAGTCTTCTTCAAAACTGAAATTGACTTTCCTTCAAAAAACCTGAACTTGCTGAATATGAACCATAATACTTGAGAAAATATGCAAACTAGATATCCAATAGTGTACACATCAAGCAATCACTGCTTGACAACAAATATAGCATGAACTATTTCTGAACCTGCTATCTCCTGTCTTCAAAAACGTGAAAACATACACTAGGATCCACAAATTTGCATTTACCTTCCAAAAAGTTTTCTCAACGTACTTCTGCTGTGTCATGTAAATACACTAAACAAAATCAAGAACTGAATCCTGGAACCTGTGACTGTGAACTCACAACTTAGTGCATTATGAACGCTGCTGGTTCATCTCTAACTGTACTCAAGTCAAATCAACTCAACTCAATTGCAATCAACTGAAATATGAGTCAAAAATCTATGATGTCATTGTGTCTTCATCCTTTAAATCCTTCATACCTCTTTCCTTCAGAACTTGGTATAAACATATATGTGCGCACTTCTGAAATATACCTTTTTGAAATATCAAGCTTCTCTTCAAATAGAATTCTGGAACCTTATCCTGAACACGAACTTTCTCCAAACATTCTCCTTCTTCCTTCTTCTTTCAAAGCTGGAACATAAAGAGAACCTGACAAAGGAAATATAGGAATACCTGTAGGTATGATTCTGCATTCTTTTACATATGGTTGAAAATAAGTCTTCATGTTTCATCACCTCCTGGATGACTTAACGCTAGTATCCAAAATTCTTCAAATATATCAAACTTTATGAAATGTGGAACGTCTTCCTTCTTTCAATAAATCTGATGTTCAGCGATCAATACCTGTATCTGAAACAAAATCTCTGAACCTTTTTTTTTTTTTTTAAATTAGCACTGCAGTTGCTAATAACTTTCACTGTAAATATTCAGCTTCCCATATTATAGAATAAGGTTAGCTGATAAAACCTTGCCGAAAGAATTTTAGGATTCATACCCTTCTACACATAACAAGTATTTCTATCTCTTTGCAACACAAATCTGATAGAATCTGAATCTTTGACTTACTTTTCCAATGTTAAGAATCTTTACAAACAAAGGATAGACAACTGAATCATAAATACTCAAGATCATACAAGATCTATTCAAGATCAATGATCTCTCTTGTGTAGAATATGCTGTCATCAAACCTTCATGACTGAATGTTTGATTTGTTTACCTGAATGTCTCCAAGTGTCCATGCTTCTTACAAAGTTGTAAAACTTTTCTTCAAACAAATCCTTCAAGGAATCTGCAATTCCTACTTGAAACATAAGTGGACAAACTTCTCACCTTGAGAACTCCAAAAGCTGCAAGTTGATACTTCATAACTTTCATATTTTTTCCCCGGGTGAAATGTGATAGTACCTGCTTGATTTTCTTTTGGCTAACTCCACTTTTCAATCAAGTGATAAGATATGATGGAACACCTTTTGGAATACAAACATGTATCCAAAAATCTAGACAATCATAAAAAGTAGATTCTTCAACTGACTGGTACATCAACAATTCTGAATTTTCTGAAGTTTTTCTGAAAATACTGAATATGAGGTAACCTTTTCCAAACATAAAACCTCAACCCAAGTCTTCAACATCTGCTACAGAAAACTCTTTTACCTTAAGAGAGTTAGTTAAAGAAGAAATATACTTCTCTGCAAGTTGTCATATACCAAGTAGCTCTGTATTGACAGTCCAAGAATTCTTTGAGGGAACATATAAGCTACCCGCTTAAAAAGCTTCAACATAACTCATACACATATGAGTGCCTTTGTTTCTCTCAATGCAATTCTTTGTCAAATCTACTAAATCATGACCAAGTGTAATACAAAACAAGAAACTGCTTCTTCTTTAAACAAGATGTTCTCGTAGACTTGTCTTTGGATGTAGAGGATAAAATAGGAAAAGTATATGGAAAATATATGAGAAAAGGAAGCCTTACTTTTCTTTTGGAAATGATGGACTTTTTTTTCTGCATCTTTCTTCCACCTGATGATGTCAACATTTTCAAACTTGTCTTCCATACCTTTTGTTCTCTTCATCTTGAAGTAGCAAACACTCTTGACTTCTTCAACTGAATTTTTCTCTTTCTCTAATGCTAAGAGTAAGAGATAAAACAAACATGGTATATAAATGGAAGTTGAATATAGAAACATGTTTTATCATCTCCTCATATCTCTGAATCAAAATTCTGCTTCAAATGTCTGAAACGACTAAATTCACCAATCGTTGTCTTTGAATGATGAATTACCCTTCTAGAGTTACCTTCTCTAGATACATTTGTACTTTGATATCCAACCAACTTACAACAGAAAATTGGCTGAAAAAACTCATCTCATCTCTGCGCTTGTCTTCTTAGATGAACTTTCTTGCCATGAAAGAGATCTTCTCAAAACTCTCTAGAAAAACCTCTAGATACCTGTTTTGATGTAGCCTTTAACTTTCAAATGATGAAAGTGTGTAAAAGTATTCCTTGAATCTCTTCAAATCTCTTCATAACTGCTCTTCTAAGATATGACCTGCAAATGATAATCTGATAGTAGAAAGTGATACCTGTGATTTGATGTTGATCTGATTTCTTCATCTTCTCTAAACCATTGTTCTTCCTTGAATTTGAAGTAATCTTCTCTTCATCAAGTCTAGGTCTTCAAACAATACTTTTGTAAAGTATTTGCATACTCTTCCAAAAATATTTGGCTGCTAACAGATCATCAACTTCGTACTCCACACTGATAAATACACATGTAAATGAAGTGTCTAATTCTCAAATCTCTACTCATCTAGATTAAGTGTGTATGTCAAATGTCAAATATTAGAAGATGCTTTCAAATCATATGTTGTAAATCTGGAAGACTGGGAACCTGGGCTTATGAATGAGCCTTAATGCATTGATGCCAAAGATCTAAAGTTCTGTAACCAAAACCTTAGTGCTCTGATACCAAATGTTGGAAGTGAGGTAGGCCCTTAGGCTCATGTCACAGGTCCATGGTTCCATAGTTCCAGTCATGTACAACATTAATTCCAACAATCTTCCATATTGACATTGAACATTGGTATATATGATACTATGAGTAAGCGATGGCTTACGTAACACCTTACACATGACGTCTATTCTTTCTCTATCTTTGTCTCATCATCTGTATGATTAAGTTGTGGTATGTTCATGTTTTGTCAATATGGAAGATTGCTGGAATTAATGTTGTACATGACTGGAACTATGGAACCATGGACCTGTGACATGAGCCTAAGGGCCTACCTCACTTCCAACACCTTGCCAATAGACTACCATCCAAATCACTTCAAGGTATGACTCCTTATGAAGCATGGCATGGAAGAAAACCTAGTCTTGGACATTGGAAGGTTTTTGGTTGCTTAACTTATGTTCATGTACCATCACACATAAGAGGTAAGCTAGATGAAAGGGCACTAAAGGCACTGTTTATTGGATATGATTCAACTCAGATGGGTTACAGGTTCTATAATCCTTCAACCAAGCAATTCACTACAATTAGAGATGTTGTGTTTGAAGAACACAAGTCTTGGTATGATGAAGACAAACAAAATGTAACGCTACCATATGATCTTGATTCTAGTTTTCATCAATTAGGAAGCAAGAATGATACACATGTCCAGGATCCAAGAAGTAATATAGACGATTACCAAGATGAAAGAGAAAAGGATTACAAACTATGGAAGTCAAGAGGCAAAGCAAAGATGCAAGAGGTTGGAGAATGCTCCAAACAAGCACCTAGAAGATGAGCAAGAGAGAAGAAACAACCAGAAAGGTATGGATATGATTCCACATTTGTTATGAAGCATTCAATCTACTTGGCAAAAGATTCAATTTCAGAAGAAACGTCAACATATGAAGAGGCAAAGGGAAACCCTAATTGGGAAAAGGCCATGAAAGAAGAAATAGATGCATTGAAGGAGATGCACACTTGGGATTTGGTTCCAATGGCACCAAATCAAAAGGTAATTGGTTGCAGATGGGTATATAAAGTTAAAAGAAACTCAGATGGATCAGTTTGTAGGTACAAGGCAAGATTAGTTGCCAAAGGATGCTCTCAAACTCATGGTATAGACTATGAGGAAACATTTTCACTAGTTGCAAAGATGACTAGAACCATGACATTGATAAGTGCAGTTGCTACAAGGAATTGGAGACTCCAAATTGATGTAAAAAATGCATTTCAAAATAGTTGGAGAAGTGAAGAGGTATACATGTCACAACCACTAGGTTTTGAAAACCCTAATCAATTCGTCTTATGTTTGTAGACTTAAGAAAGCATTGTATGGATTGAAACAAGCTCCAAGAGCTTGGAATTATAGGTTGGTTACATACCTTCAAGATCAAGGGTTCAGACCTAGCAACTTAGATCCTTCTCTATTCATTACAAGTGATCACAATGAGTTTATCTATCTATGTGTATATGTAGATGATATTATTGTGATAGATTTGAATGGCATTTAAAGGATCAAGAGACACATGCAAGAGGAGCTCAAAATCAATGACTTAGGTGAGCTCACATATTTCCTAGGTATGCAAGTGATATACACAGACAAAGGAATGTATCTCACTCAAAGAAGATACATTGAAGACCTACTCCTTAAGTTCAAAATGGAGAACACTGAATCTGTAGGTACACCTTTGGAGATGAATCATAAACTAAGTGTTTATGAAGATGAGAAAATTGAAGACATTAAAGAATATCAAAGCTTTGTAGGTAGCTTGATATATGCTACTCATACAAGGGCAAACATCTCATATAGTATGGGAGTGCTAATACAATTCATGCACTCATCAAGAAGACCACACATGGATGCAGCTAAGAGAGTACTTAAGTATCTCAAAGGTGCAGTCAATGAAGGTATATTCTATCCTTACTCTTCTGATTTGGATATCAAAATCTATTCAAATGCACATTGGGTAGGAGCTAAGGATGACAAAAGAAGTACTTTTGCTTACTTAGCATTTGTAGGTTCAAAGCTAGTGTCATGGAGTTCCAAGAAGCAACCTATAGTTGCTTTATCGTCAACTGAACCAGAGTACAGAGGTTTGACCGTAGCAACTTGTTGCAGAGCTAAAAAGAGCACAACTTCAGAGAAAAAGACGGGCCCCAAAATTTTTTCGATTTGGACATCATATTTTTTGTATCATAATCATTCTTGTAATATATTTTCCGTTGTAAATGCACTAGAGGAGTCCTCTAGATGCATCCCCACAGAAGATTGGAGATTTACCCATGTAAAATAGTAGAAAATTAGTCTTTTAGTGAATAAAGTGCCGGTCTCTTGTGTGAAAGGACCATTTTTAAGGCACTAGTATATAAGTCAAAGGTGACTCTTTGTAAGGAGGATTACTTTTTGCCATTGTGAGAATAGAGAGCACAGAAATTCGAATTTGTGTCTTCTTCACTCTGTATCTTCTTCTCTGTGAGCTTGTATGCATGTGTATTGCTTGGAAAGAGTGCTTGTGAGTGTTGTCTATCCATGAAAGTGTTTATTGGCTGTAGGTAAAGTGTGTGCGAAGTGGAGGAAGTGCTGAAGTGTAAGAAAGTATTTCCCGTGACTCAGTATTTTGCTCATAACTTGAAGTAGGAGCGTCAGAATTGAGTGAAACCACTGCCATTGGATGCGTCTTCTCGAGAGCTTCGAAAAGCATATGCTATTTGCTATATTTGGAGCTCGGAGCTGGGAGAAAAGTCCAAAATACTGATGGCTGTTGCACCAAGTATCGTGACACCTTGACCAACAGTTGAAGCTTGTTTGGATAAGTGTTTGCCTTGTTTACACTCTTTAAGTAGTTCATTTGCATTGATCATCACTTGATTGCATGTCCTCATACACTCGGCTAGGTTTGTATACTCATCGGATTGATATTTAAAAGCGTGTATCCCCACTATATGCACTTGAGAGGGGATTGAGGTATAGTCTCTTACTCCGCAAGTCCCTAAGTTGGTACTTAGGTCAACACACTTTTTGGCGCCATTGCCGGGGAGTGACGAATCAAACCGAGGCATTCGTGTGATGGTAAGTAGCTTTTTTGCATTGAAGTAAGAGGAGGAGTGGTGATTTTCTCTTCTTTGGTAAGTCATTTTCAACCGCACTTGCTACTTCTCATTCTTGGAGTAGTGAGTTGTTAGTCTAGGGAAGTGAGTAGAAGGAGTAGAGTGGGAGTAGTTAGAGAGTAGACCAAGTCATTAGGGTAGAGTTTAGTCTTTGTTCAGTAAAGTTTCCTTTTTGTAAGCAAGAAAATCCCAAGTATAAAAACCCAAAAAGAGTCATTTGCAAGTTACTGGTGTTTGAGAGCAAGTATCGTGGGAAGCGACTGTCAAGTATCGTGGGCAGAGACAGTCGAGTATCGTTTCAGAGCTATAGAGAGCTAGGCAGAGCAAAAGAGGGTGCTAGAAGAGCTGGAAAGAACATCAGAGGTGAGCCCTTCTATCGCTAGTTCTTTTTCATCACTCAAAAATCAATGTCAGTGTGAAACGACCTGCATCAGGTATCGTTTAGGACCTCCAGGGTTGAAAAAGTGAGTCTTGGGTGATGCAGAGAGTAAAGGAAGGGGAGGATAGTGCAGGAAACATTTGTGTGTAATCAAAACTTGAAAAATCTTAGCAAAAATTTGTCCAAGGGTCAAGTATCGTTTTGCTCCCGCGGTCGAGTATCGCGATACTTAGCAAGTATCATTTTACTCCTGTGGTCGAGTATCGCGATATTTCCCTCCTATCGGTATCGTTTCGATCAGAGATCGGTATCGTTTGTGCCAAAGATCGTTTTGATCAAAGATCACGATATTCACCAGCGATCGTGTGTCGTTTGGTTCGTAGATCGTGTATCGTCTGGATCAAAGATCGTGTATCGTTTGGCTTAAGTATCGTGTATCGCTTCTCATAGATCGCGATACTTACCAAAGATCGCGTATCGTTTTGTTCAGGTATCATCGATCGTTTCCACTTCAAAGATCGTGTATCGTTTTCTCCTAAGTATCAAGTATCGTTTCCATCAGGTATCGTGTAGATCTGGGAAAAATTCTTTTTCAGTCATTTCCTAGCCAAAGTTTTCTAGAAATTTTGACCTTTAGTGAAGAATCCCAGAGGCTAGAGGGTTGCAAGGGCTGATCAGAGTTGTTAGGTGGATGAACCTGAGATCCAAAAGAACCCTAGGAAGCCGAAGAAGTGTAATCTCTTCTGTAGGTAGTGTAGCAGAGCAAAGCAACCGTTCACATTATTCGGAGACCTCCAGTGAGTCATCGGAAGAAATTCCCATGGCTTCAGAGGATATGCAGAACACAGTACCCATGATTGGCATGATGTCCATCATTGAGGGAGAGTACAGGACCTCCTTGGAGTATGTGAACACCAACCAAAATGAGATCCCTATTTATTTGGATGGTCTAAACAGATCAGTGGCCAGGTTAAAGAAAGCGTCAGAGGCTTACATAGTGCCTAGACCAGCAGTCAAGTACGTAGGAGGATTTTAGATGGACAAAAGAGATATCCAATATGTTGTCACATAACACCCAGAAAACGTTAATGAAATTGGTGAAGAAAATAATGCTTCAAACTTAAATGGAGGAAGGAATGAAGAGCAAGTAACTACACCTAGAGGGAGATCTACGGTTGCTAGGATATGGAGAGGAGACCTGATTCCCCAAGATGACTCCCTAATGGATGTGTATTTGATCAATGGGATAGAGCATCTTCTTAGAGCACATTCTTCAATATGGGAAGCTGCCCCTAATCCAGTCACCATCTATGAGTTACAGGATCCTGATTTCTCCACCATCATCACATATCTAGATAAGAATTAGAGAAGATATTGGCCCCTAACAGAAGCGGAAAGAGCTGAGTTGAAATATCAGAATATCCCAGTGTTTCCCCCTAGGGACCAAGCCACTACTTCAAGAAATCCACTTGGAACATCACAAAATGATTCATATCAACAATCAGGGCAAACACAGCAAACTCAAATCCCAGTCAGACCACCTGTGCAGTTCACAATGCCTGCAAATAACCCTAATTACCAACCCCAACCAACCATTGACCCAAGACAGGGAATTCATGCTCCAGTCAGACCGCCGGTAGTAAGAGGACCAGGCATACCAATAGGAAGACCAATTTTCCCAGTAATGCCTAGACCACCCAAAGCAGGAAGAAGATTAAGGCCAATTCAAGTTGCCAAATGCATGAGAAACCACAATGATGGCTCTAGTGAACCTTACAATCATATAGCTGAATTTAAACAAGTAATCAGAGCCGAACAGGTAGAAGACTTTTTGATTCAATATGAGTCCTTTGGTCTTACTTTGTCAGACACTACGTTAGCATGATTTCAACCATTGGACCCTAATACTTTTCAAAACATGGAGCAAGTATACCAAGAAATGATTGAGGAATTCACTAAGTCAGGAATTAAAAACAATTCTTCATCATTGATCCATAGCTTCAAGCAAGTCCCTACCGAATCAGTGAGATTGACTGCAAGAAGATTCAAGCAGTATGTAGACAGATGCCCAGTAGAAGAGAGACCTACCCAAAATAAAATGGTATCATTATTTTTGGAAGGATTGTTGAACGGATCTTTGAGATCATTGGTATATGTAAAGAGAGTTCAGACTTTGCAAGAATGCATGAAGGAATGTATAGATCTAGAAGACAACCTAGCAGAGGACCTGAAAATACCTCAAGGTAGCTTGAAAAGTGAAGATTCGGCCAGTAGCACATCAATCCCTAAAAACAATGTAGAGGAAATAGCCGATTTGGTAGCAAAGAAGTTGAACGTTCAAGGACAGAGGAACTACCCCAATAACCCTATGAGAGTACCCATGCTCAGAAGATGTATGCAGTGCGAAGGTGATCATCCTTCTCACTTGTGTACTAGGGGAGTAGTCCCACCACCTGTTTATGCTTATAATAGACCCACTGTCCCAGGATCTCTACAATATTGTAGTATAGAACAAAAATATACAAATCACAGTACAGAAAATTGCCCTTACAATAGGCAGGCGAGACCAGCACAACCATACATGAGACCTTATGGATACCCTCAGAGAGATCAAGGAGGTGAAGCCTTTAGATATCGCACTTATCAGCAACAGGCACAAATGCCGCGACCATATGCGTATCAAGGATACACCCAACCACAACCTGTACTAGGACAACAACCGCCCCATCCTCAGAACGTTGTCTCAGTCAAGAGAGCTCAACCTGAAGAAAATCTAGAGAGAGCAATAGTCCCAGCCACACCTTTGGTTAATAATGAATCATATGACTCATCATATGACCATGGTCAAGGAGCATATCCCTCTTATGAGAGCTCACTGATAGAATATGGACAAGCATACGACCCATATGCTTATGACATAGAAACACAAGATAGCTCGTATGGTTATGAGTAGGACTATGTGTCATTAATGTACACAGCTCCTAGAGCAACCATACCACCCCGACCCATAAACAGACCGCCTGTACCCAGAGGACCATGTTACAGATGTGGAGGTGATCACTATATCAGAGAATGCACATTGCCAAACCCACCACCACCACAACGAGTCTGGGAAGGCTACTGTAGTGATTGTGGTAAGGAACACCTTTTCAGAGAGTGCCCCAAGAATCCCAACAAGGTTACATCTAACGTGCAAATCAATGTGATAGAAGTAATCGAGTCATCAGGGAGCGATAAGGAATACACTGTACCATTGAAAGCGATAACGAGAGCTAAAGCTAGAGAGATCCCAGAAAAAGCTGAAAAACACAATTAGAGTGACATAGCGACGAATACACCCACACCATAGAGAGTTGAAGACTCGGAAGAGCCTGAGAAAAGTGTGGTAAGTAAAAGAACCCAACGATGGAAGAACCGTAGAGATAGGATAAAAGAAAAGAAATTACTGTAGAAAAAGGAAAATGAGAAGAACGAACAGAATCCAAAAGAGGAACAGAAAAAGGAAGAAGAAATTAAAAGTGAAAAGTATAAGAAAGAAGAGGTTGGATCAGTCTTAGCAGATCCCATGCCTGAAGAATTAGCTATGTGGATTCAGGCATACAAGGCACGAATAAGAGCCGGACCGACCATCGAACAACATGAAAGAGAATACCCTAGAGGTGACCTAGAGAAAGAGAGGTTGGAAATCTGCAAAAAATTGATAGAAGTTGCTCAACAGACTTTAGAAAAACCTGTATTGCCATTGCCCAAGACCCGAATTCCTGAAAGAGAATTCCAAGTGTGCATCAACACCAATGACCATGAAAAACCTGAAGTAAGAAAGACACTTAATGGCAATTATTGTGAGGAAAAAAGGGAAGGATCCGTTGTTCCCGAAGTAGAAGGAGAATGGCCTAAAGATTTATGGGCTAGAGTCCAAGAGGACAGATGGAGGAGAGTGGAAGGGATTGAACCACCCTTTGAAGAATTAGAAGTAGAAAATGAAATAGAGGGTTCAATACCTAAATTGAATTTAGAAGAAATTTTACCAATGGATCCTAGTGACGAAGGAGATGATGGAATCAAGGAATTGCCCAATTACACAGGGGAGTACGAACATAATTCTGAATTGTATTGCATCCCCTCAATAAGGAAAAAAGAACCAAACCCATCAATCCAAACATCGGACATCATACAACATCTTAAAAAAGTAAAAATCCCTTGTACACTAACATTAGAGGAATTGTTGAAGGTTAAACCACATTTGAAGGAGAAATTGACCAGTCAATCGGAGGTCAAAACGAAAGAAAAAGAGACATCTGATGAAATAAAATACTATAAAGATCCCAGTGGATAAGGTAGGAGACTTTAGTGAGGGAGATGAAGGAAACACTTGCCTTCCAATTACCTTTAGGGGTTATACGACCAAAGCCATCTTAGATTCAGGAGCTGGTGTAGTCATTGCCACTAGAGAAATCTGGGAGAAATGGGGAAAACCAGCTTTAAGACCAACGCGTATGAAAATACAAATGGCTGACGGACACACAGAAAGACCCTTGGGATTATTGGAACGTGTAGTGTTCACCACATGCGGAGTCGAATTTGAACACACCTTAGCAATTTGCCAATTTGAAAGGCCAAGCAATTATGAAATGATATTGGGGAGACCTTTCATGAGACAATTGAAGGTTGTGCAAGATTGGGGAAAAGATGTTGTATACCTACAACATGAAGGAACAACCACGAGAATAAATCTCCACACTTATACATATCAAGATGTTCCTCCCTTACAATGGAATCAAATTCACAAGGAGGAAGATGATCATTCAATTCACAGCATAAGTTCTAGTGACCAATCTTGGATGAACGAGGACACTCATCTATGGATATGCCAAACTGCCAAAAAAGAAGAGGATAGGAGGAAAGGATGGCAGCAAAGGCAAGGAGTAGCTAGGTCTGTACAAGATCCAGCATACATGCCTCAAGTCTTTTTAGATGAAGAATTCGAACCTCATGGTTGGATGGAGATTTTAGCGACCCTTGATGTATGCGTGAATGAAGAAGTGATAACCATGAATGAATGTATTGATGAGGAAGGATATGATGTTAGTCTCTATGTAATAGTTCTTCAGGAGGCTGAAGAAGGAGAAGTGATAGAGAAAGAATGGAAGGAGGATTATGAGAGCATTGAAATGGAGCCAGAACCAATGGAACCTGAGGATGAAGATAAAAAAATAAACATCACAGCTATTGAAAACAACCCAGAGCCTACACAGAAAGAAGAGCTGGAGGTAGATAAAGAGCCAGAAGGTGAAGAAAACAAGCCACAAGATCAGTTTGAAGTGCCCGCTCACTTCAAGAAATACGAAGTAGAAGAGAGAAAAATTGCTATTCAAATGCCTAAAAGAGAGGCACAGCCGGGAATAGCATATGACAATAAAGAACAAACCAAGAAGATAGTAGTAACGTTATCTGAAGAAGGAGAAGAACGATGTACTTTCATAGGACAAGATGTCTCCATAGAGGAAGAACAAGAGTTAATACGCCTCATACGAGAATATCGGGATGTTTTTGCCTGGACCTATAAGGACTTGAAGGGAGTAGATCCATCTATTTGTGCCCATAGAATTCCCATGACATCCGAAGCCAAACCTTCTAAACAAAGACCATATACATACAATGATGTGTATTCAGCAAAGATAAAGGAAAAGATAGACAAATTGTTAGATGCTAGATTCATATACGAAATTGAGCACACGGAATGGGTGTCACCTTTGGTGGTTGTACCGAAAAAGAATGGAAAGTTAAGAGTGTGCATCAATTTGAAGAAAGTAAATGCTGCAACCATAAGGGATAGTTATCCATTACCAATTACAGATCATCTCTTGGAAAGAGTGGCAGGAAAGGAAGTCTATAGCTTTCTGGATGGCTTTTCAGGGTATAATCAGGTAGCTATTGCTCCTAAGGACCAACATAAAACAGCGTTCGCAACTGAATGGGGAGTATACGCCTTTAGAGTCATGCCTTTTGGTCTAACTAATGCCCCAGCCACCTTCCAAAGATTGATGTGCCATGTATTCAAAGAATTCCTAAGAAAAAGTATGGAGGTCTACGTGGATGATCTTTGTACTTATTCAGCTATACGATCAGAACATATCCCCGAGCTAGAAAAGATCTTTGCTAAATGCCGACAATATCGAGTATGCCTTAACCCAGAAAAATGTGTCTTCATGGTTAGACAAGGGAAAATATTAGGACATATTGTCTCCAAAAATGGAATCTCAACTGATGAAGACAAAATTAAAGTAATTCTGGATTTACCAAGACCAAAGACGGCTAAGGAAGTTCAAGCATTTATGGGACATTGTGGATACTATCGAAGATTTATACATATGTACGCCATAATTGCTAGACCTCTCTATGCATTATTGACTCTATTTAATTGGACCGAGGAATGCGAGAGAGCCTTCAATGAGTTAAATAATCGATTGAGTTCAACACCAATCCTTCGAGTACCTAACTGGAATAAGCCATTTCATATTCATGTGGATGCTTCCAAGTTTGCCATTGGTTGCATCTTAGCTCAACCTGCCGATACAGGAAAACTAGACCACCCTATTGCCTATGCTAGTAGACAATTAAATCAAGCAGAACGCAATTATACCACCACGGAGAGAGAAGGCCTAGGGATGGTGTACGCAGTCAAAAAGTTGAGACATTACCTGTTGGCAAACAAATTCAAATTCTTCATTGATCATCAAGCCCTACTGTACCTAGTCAACAAGCCTTGTAATACAGGACGACTAGTACGATGGTTTTTATTGCTAATGGAATTTGATTTTGAGGTAGTAGTCAAGAAAGGAAATACACACATAATTTTGAAAACTCAAGAATACCCAGAAAGAGCTACTTCAGCAAGGAAACATGCACTTGTAGAACAAAGTAAGGATTATGCCATTATAGGAAAACAAATTTTTAAACGAGGGAGAGATAACCAATTAAGAGTGTGCATTCACGAAGACGAATATCCTTTTGTGTTAGAGATGGCTCATACAGGAGCTGCAGGAGGGCACTTCTCTGCAGATAAAACAGCAAAAATGATCCTCTTTGCTGGAATGTGGTGGCCAACTCTACACCAAGATGCCATGACATATGTGCAACGGTGTGATACTTGCCAATGGACCAAATATCCAATTAGGAGAGATGAAATGCCACTTAGACCCATGATGAGTGCCAGAGCTTTCACGAAATGGGGAATAGACTTCATAGGACCTATTAGCCCACCAGCGAAAGGATCCCATGCCGAATATATAATTGTAGCCACAGACTACCTGACCAAATGGGTTGAAGCCAAAGCAACCAAGAAAAATGACGCAAGAACCACGGCCAAGTTTCTCTTTGAGAACATTTTCACTAGATTTGGACTACCAATAGAAATTGTGAGTGATAGAGGTACACACTTTGTGAATGAAGTTATAGAAGCTTTATTGAATGAATTCTTGGTAATTCATAAGAAATCAGCTCCTTATCACCCACAAGCCAATGGACAAGCCGAAAGTTCGAATAAAATCTTGTGTACAGTTCTCACCAAAATTGTTAACGATGGTAGATCAGATTGGGATAAGCAATTACATCATGCTTTATGGGCATTTCGAGTAGCCTATAAAACCGCCATAGGCACTACTCCTTTTAACTTAGTATATGGACAAAATGCTATTTTGCCAATTGATTTCTTAATTCCCACTCTGAGAGTAGCAACTACTTACGAGTGGACAGGACATGAACTATCAGCTCAATTGGATCAAATAGAAAAGCTTCACGAAACTAGGTTACAAGCAGTAGCAGGCATTTATGCTGCTAAACGACGACAGAAAGCCTACTTTGATGCTCACATTAAGGACAAAAATTTGAAGGAAGGAGATTTATTTTTGGTATACACCTTGAAACAACATGCTAAGAAGTTGCAGAAGAGAGGATATGGTCCATTAATCATTAATCGTATATCTACAAGTGGAGCCCTCAGCTTAGCAACCTTAGATGGAGATGTATTACCAAACTACATCAGTGGATGTAGAGTAAAAAAATATCTAGAACCATTGACCGAAGAAACAATGTCTCGATTAATCAAAGGCAAGAATAGACGCGTAGAAGAGGAAAGGATACGAGAAGAAGCGAGACAGGAAGCACTGGAAAGAATAAAGAAACGAAAAGAGTGGATGAGAGAGCGGGATGAGAGATATCGACTAGGAGAAGAACTCATCCCAATGGCTAATTTTAGAGCGACTCAAAACCTAGGTTCACAGAGAACGCAACCATATTTAAATTTGGGAGCAGGTAAAACGGAGTACCACTTGGTGGATGCTCTCATTGACACAGGAGCTGCTGTAAGCTGTATAAAGCTTTCTTTGACCCAAAAACTCAAGGAGGAAGTACGCCCATCGATGGCACAGTTGATAGGAATAGGAGGAATGATTACTCAATGCATAGGTGAGATCACCTTACCTCTGCATCTTGGCAACAACACTATGGAACAAAAGCTATTAGTGTGTCATGATCAGGATTTACTTGAAGAGGTAGTGTTAGGTCAAGACTGGATTTACGAATATGAGGTGACCATTCAATTGGCTTTAGGATACATCTAAGCCAGGATAGGACATCGTGAAGTATTCAGTCTGCTAGACGAACGACCAATCAAATCTGGGAGCAAAGAAAAAGAAATTCATTCCCACGAGCAAAGTCATGAATGTATGTTCACTACCAATATAGAAACCTCTACGTCAAGTACTATATGTGCTGACACATTGAGTTCTACTGGCACACCATCTTCTAGTCTAGCAAGTCATGAGAGTGTCAATCAAGCTGAAACTGACCTCAGTAAAGCACTATGCCTAAGAGAGACTAGTCCTCTGAGTAATTCAAAATCTGTACCTATTAAAATATACCCTATTCCATACTCTAGCCAAGCGTGGATAAAGAAAGATCAAGTGAAGGAGTATCTTCGACGACAGAAGCACAACCGACATCAGAACAAACAATCAAATGAGAAAACAACTCAGTCGGAACAACGAAGTCATCGACGAACTGCTACAATTTGGATCCCAAGGAAAGTAATAGCCGCTCAACCGGATCGATCGCAAATATGGATTCCTAAATCATGCGCTCCAAAGAAGCTAAACCAAAACGAGGAACCTCAGCATAAGAAGAATCAACAGGGTCTACGAGCAAAACAGCCACAGAAGAATAGCTATTGGAAGAAGAAGGAGTCTGCAGACGCAATACAAGCCAATTTGAGATCTCCAAAACAGATAAAGCAGACTTACTACAGGAGAAGAACCACATTTACCAAGAAGGTGGGGAATACACTACATTCCACCAGAATGAAGCAGATTTGGGTACCGAAAGACAAGACAAACGGCATGCATCAACCAACTACTTCCAATTGCACACATATGGAGCCTTCGAGACCCAAAGTATGCATGATAGGGCCACATTACAAGACCAAGCATTCGGCACTTCTTTCTTCTATTTCAAGATAGTCAAGCACATTTTCCTCTTGGGAAATAGGAGAGCACTTGTACATACATTAAGAAAATTACTCCAAAAATAATAACCGCTTCGGCTATAAACTAACTTTTCTATTTTCCTTTTCAGATGAAAATATAAAAATACCTAAAAATGTGAAAAATCCAGGTATTACCTTTCTCACACCCACGGGAAAGGGGCGACACCATTCACTCGGAGCAATATCGAGCTTATGACAAACAAATAAAGGAGGATTTCTGATAATATATGGCAACTAATTCATACTCTATATTGAGTGCAGATGGCATCTACTAATTCCGAAGCCACACAAGAGGAAGAGGTCCAGCTTCTTCCATTGGAATCAGTAACAAGAGTAAGAGGCCATTGGTTTCGTGATGATCAACCAATCTCAGAACTTATCTTCATGGCAACTATCAAGATCATGGATAGGGATCACTATTTTCCAATCATGTCACAGGACTTCAAAACAATAATACAGGGATTACCTCATATCGAAGATGTATGGACACAAGCAGGGATAGATGCATTTCTTCGAATACCAATTTATCTACCTGATTTTCAGAGATGCACACAAGTAATGAACACACTGCAGCCTGCAGCTACAAAGATATCAGTTCTGGAAGCACGCGTATTGGATAAAGTCGAAACTTGGAAGACAATTCAATTCACACATGAGTTGATCAATAAAGCTTTTGGATGGAATCAAGCATGAATTACTAGTGTCAAAGAGGAATGTCATGACCCTAAGAAGAGGTCCTTCGTGGAGATTAACAGAATAGACATCGAAGACGCTGTCCGTCTTGTGCACCAGCATTTTTGTTTCCCTAATATGCACAGATACACAGCACCACAAAAGATTGTAGTACAACTACTATCACATGCCATGAGACAAATTGGGAACAAGGTGAATCTGACAGGGTATGTCCAAGAAAGACTATTTGAAGCCTAGAAGAAATGGGGCCAGAAGAAGTTTTTGAATGGTAGTTCTGCATTAACATTATTGATATATGAAGCCCTTGATATGAAAAATTGCTTACGGGAGATGCCGACATCAGAAGGGCTAGCCAAATACACAAAATCCGCTACGGTCCCTAAGAAAAAGAAAGCAGTTGTTATGGTTGAAGAAGCAGGAACCAGCTCACAAAAACCTATGAGGGGTACAAAGCGTCTACGGGAGGAGGAAGCCCAAGCTACACCACAATCAAAGAGAACACATGTATTACCGAAGATCACGACGGCTCAAATGCCTATTACTAGGAGAGATCTTTCTGCTGCTCTCGAAGAGACACATCAGTACATGCAAGGGCAGGTAAACTTAAATGTCCAAGGTCATCATTATAGACAGGCGAGTCAAGAGAAACTACAACAGAGTACAGAGAAGACTCCAAAACAAGCTGGAAGATACAAAGAGCTGGGCATTGATGATTCTAGTACCAACACGGAATCCAGTCCTAAAAAAGACACTCTAGATACTGATATAAGAACAGAAACCCAAGAAGAAGAATGGAATGAAATTCATCAAATGGGAGTGACACCGGAAAAGAGAGTAGAAGAATCTATGGAACATGAGCATGTCCTTCAATTAAACGATACTACGAAGATAAGCATCAAGGAAGCTCCAACCAATGTTACAGATACAAAACAACCTATTGAAGAGGAAGAACAAACTCTAGTGAGTAAGGAAACAGAGGAGCTACAAAACCAAGAACAGATTGTGATCGAGGTGCCAGATGACACACCTCAAGAAAAGCAAGCAAACATGGGGGCTGAGCCAAGGATCCAGCTTCAGATTAGGCAGCCCCATGACACTACATTACATGTCGCACAGGGCAAAGATGTCAATACCGACGAGGAACCGAGTATACCAAAAACATGGCTAAACGTGGATGTTACTCAGCTGAAGCCTGTAGTAAAGCAGATGATTCAAACAGCCATGGACACACAACAGCAAATGATGGACATAGATGCAGACCATGATAGAGCAATGCGAGAAAAGCATCAATTCCAGATAATGAGCGAACAACTGTCATCACAGCTCATCGAAGCACAAAAGGCGCTCACGATCAAAAGCAATGAGTTGCTCGAAACAAAAACGCAATACGAATCATTAATCACTAAGCATCACCAACTCCAAGCACAGCTTGCAAATTTAGAGAGATTACATGATGCAAGCGAGGCGGACAAAGAGAGAATGAGAACTAGAAGTACTCTGCTAGAGACACAGATCAAATTATACATGGAAGAGAATGACACGTTACGAAACATGAATAAGGAATTAATGAAGTCATTATTATATGATCAACCGATCGAGCAACAGGAATCCTCAGAAACGAAGGAACAAGAATTAAGAGATCAGATAGCACAATATGCAGATTTGCTAAGAAAAGAGCGCACACTAAGAGAAGAGTCGGAGCAGAAGTATAGTCAAGAGATCAATGAATTAAAAAAGCAGTTAAATATAGCACATTGAAAACTGGCCACAAGCTACAGTGAAAACATGGATAATGTGGCTGAAATCGGAAATGAGTTACTTGCAGCAAAAGAAGCACTCAGGGCAGCCATGCAAGAAGTAAAAGATAAAGATGAATGCATAGCACAACTAAAGACTCAAATAAAAGAGAAAGAACCGATCGGGACAACAATAGTGCCAGATAAGGAAAATCCTACTGACGAGGTAGAGGTAAGTCCTCTATCTCACCCGATCTATAATTCTCCAATACGTGAGCAGATGGCAGATATACATGATGATCATCCAATGCCATACACTGCAGAAACAAGTCAGAAGGAACGGGCACTAGTGGTGTCCCGATTGACGGAGAATTTTGAAAATGAAGTCATTAAGGTGATGAAAGAGGCCAAGATCAAAGGTAAAGACCTGGACAAGACAATGAAGCCTTTCAATATTCCGTACGGACTATTGAGAGAAAACAAGACGATATATAAAGAAGATTACAAAGAAGAGTCCAGATGAGCAACTCAATTTTAAACAAGACACATTCACATACAACCAAGAAGAGTTTGAAGCTGCACAACCAATCTGGAGAAGAAAGTTTTTGGAGAAACATCCCACACTACGGGTACATTGGCAAGCAGCACCATATTCATTACAGGTAAACCCTTCATTTTGTCCTATACCACGAAGAAGGGATGCCCGAGAATTTTTGGACTTGCAAAGAAATGGCGCAATAAATAATCAATGGCTGAATTACCCGCTACTACCAAGCCCACCATATAATTACTTGCCAACGGAGGATTATATGGTCAAAACCATCGAATTTTGGTTGCAGAATTATACGACAGTACCTGACTTAACTGTCAAAATGACCAATAAGATACTTAGTATGATACTTACGGTACTCAAGGTCTTCAAGCATGCGGCCTACACCTTTTTGAATTTCATCGGAATTAATCAAGGCACAGAAATCCTCATTTTTGATCTATCAGTTATGCCTAGCTGCCCAACAATAATGGCTTATTATTCCAGATTGATGTTCTTGCCAAGTGTATATATGCAAACTTTTGAAGAAGCCTTCTTTACCGGATTTTTTGAGATTGATTCCGAAATCTTTTTGAAGATGTCGTCAAATTTAAATGCCAGATTAGTAGCTTACGAGCTTAGCTTCTTCGCAGATCATAGACAACCACCCAATGACGGTGTGAAGGCAGAACAATGGAAACAACTCATGATACGTGAAGCCAATTTGCTAAATGATACAGAGCAAAGAGTATATAAAACATATGCCCGTCGCTTATTAAAGCCTATCGGGGACGACAGAGTCCAGGAGGGGGGCAGTGTT
This sequence comes from Ceratopteris richardii, assembly GCA_020310875.1. Lineage (NCBI taxonomy): Eukaryota > Viridiplantae > Streptophyta > Polypodiopsida > Polypodiales > Pteridaceae > Ceratopteris > Ceratopteris richardii. The sequence continues at coordinate 214,165,722 of CM035407.1, read as the reverse complement.
GAGGGAGAGTCGAGTAAAAAGAAGAAAAGAAGAAGGCAACGAAAGAAGCAGCTTCACTAAATAGAAATATCCGAAGACATATCTCTGCAAGAAGCCCCGCAGGGGCACAACACCCATCTCTGCACAGAGCCCCGCAGGGGCACGCATCAGGCAACAATGCAAAACATCCAAGTCCTGCACGGTGGAAGAAAGCAAACAGGCTCAAAGCAATACAACAGGGTCAGATGTGTGCAACCAGGACAAATCAGAGGACCAAAAGTTAGAAAGGGGCAGAGGCTGAAAAGTTTAAGAGGGTGACTAAGAACAGCACATTCCTAGTCACTGGTGGCGTGCGTGGCAACCCAAATAAACAGGCAAGACAAGTGCAGCAGGCTCTAGTGTAGTAGAGCTTGAATCAAGAACAGGCCATCAAAGCTGCATGTCTGTTTAACTACAGACAAAACCGACCAAGGGTAGCGTGCGGAGAAACGAAGCAATCAGCCGACGAAAAGCTAAAGCCTGTCAAGGGACGACAGAGACGAAGAGGGGGAGAGTGTTGCAGAGCTAAAAAGAGCACAAAGCAGAGAAAAAGACGGGCCCCAAAATTTTTCCGATTTGGACATCATATTTTTTGTATCATAATCATTCTTGTAATATATTTTCCGTTGTAAATGCACTAGAGGAGCCCTCTAGATGCATCCCCACAGAAGATTGGAGATTTACCCATGTAAAATAGTAAGAAATTAGTCTTTTAGTGAATAAAGTGCCGGTCTCTTGTGTGAAAGGACCATTTTTAGGGCACTAGTATATAAGTCAAAGGTGACTCTTTGTAAGGAGGATTACTTTTTGCCATTGTGAGAATAGAGAGCACAGAAATTCGAATTTGTGTCTTCTTCACTCTGTATCTTCTTCTCTGTGAGCTTGTATGCATGTGTATTGCTTGGAAAGAGTGCTTGTGAGTGTTGTCTATCCATGAAAGTGTTTATTGGCTGTAGGTAAGGTGTGTGCGAAGTGGAGGAAGTGCTGAAGTGTAAGAAAGTATTTCCCGTGGCTCAGTATTTTGCTCATAACTTGAAGTAGGAACGTCAGAATTGAGTGAAACCACTGCCATTGGATGCGTCTTCTCGAGAGCTTCGAAACGCATATGCTATTCGCTATATTTGGAGCTCGGAGCTAGGAGAAAAGTCCAAAATACTGACGGCTGCTGCATCAAGTATCGTGACACCTTGACCAACAGTTGAAGCTTGTTTGGATAAGTGTTTGCCTTGTTTACACTCTTTAAGTAGTTCATTTGCATTGATCATCACTTGGTTGCATGTCCTCATACACTCGGCTAGGTTTGTATACTCATCGGATTGATATTTAAAAGCGTGTATCCCCACTATATGCACTTGAGAGGGGATTGAGGTATAGTCTCTTTCTCCGCAAGTCCCTAAGTTGGTACTTAGGTCAACACACAACTCAAGAGGCAATATGGTTAAAAGCATTGTATACAAATTTGGCACTTGTGAGTTCCAAACCTCACATATTTTGAGATAATGTAAGTTCCATGCATCTAGCAGCAAACCCTATTTTCCATGCAAGAACCCCTATTTTTCATGCAAGAACCAACCACATAGAGGTCCATTACCACTTCATAAGGGAGAAGCTCATGGCAAAGGAGATTGAAATTTCTTTTGTTCCTACCAAAAAGCAAGTAGCAGATATGATGAAAAAAGCACTTGATGGAATAAAGCTTTGTAGATTCAAAGCTATGGCAGGTATTCAACCTATTAGAGAAGGAAGGCTCAAACATACTTGAGCTTGAGGGGGAGCTGTTTTGGAACATCAAGCTTACACTATGCTTGAGGTTCATTTGATCTACATCAAATGCTATCACATCAAAAGAATATCCATTGGAGAGTTCTTTTTCTTATGCTCACTTATTGTGTTTTTTAAAAGATTTTTCATGCATCTTTTACCATTGTAAGGGCCTTGAGATTTACACATGTAAAAGTAGAAAGATAGAGCCCAAATTCCACGAATTTTTGGTGGTTGAGTTGCATTCAATCAATCAATCAATCACCTAAAAGTAGATCAAACTAGATCTTCACTTTTCCTAGATTGTAGGAAAGTGATTTGCTTCCCTCCAACAACCATTCCCACATTCATTTGAATTCAAAATCCACTTGTAGAAGTCGTGGATCACTTCTGGAGTCTATATAAAGACTTCAAATCACTTGTACAATACATGGAAGCAATATAAATACACTTGTGACCATCATTGTCTTGCTCCTTCATTTCTTTGCATCATCTTCTTCGCCAACATTAAGCTTGTAGAGGCTGCTGCTCTCTAGAGAGATCCAAATTGGATGAGACATGGCTCATTTGAAAGGTATTAGTGTCTAGCTTATGGATGTAAATTTTCATAGCATTTGGTTCAATAGATTTGGGAGAAATCTTAGTTGTTTTGTCTTGGGATCAATCTCTACGTATTCCTGAAAAATAGGGGGTACCACTATTGAGTATTTGATTCATTCCTATAGCATATTTTGCTTATTCCTTATACTTTTGTGCAGTATATACACTCGACCCTATGTGTATCACTCCTGTAAAAGGATTTTATCTAATTGTAATCACACTCGTTGCTATGAGCATTTCAAATTCATTGTCTCTTCCATAAATAGTAAGTTTTTTGAGCTAGTCAATGCACGAGCCTATCTATTTTGTATCGACTCTTTCTCCTTCATGCTCCAAAGTTTTATTTCACTTATTACATGCCTATAATTTCTATTTGAGTTTCCATAAGCTCAAGGGCTGGTCTGGTTTGGTTTGCTGGACCAAACTTCGTTGCTTTGCAAATCACTTTTCTACCTCCTACAAGCTTCTCAAGTTCTTTCAATGACTCACATAGCCTTTGTCTAGTCTTGCTTTTCTCAATTCTACTCAAGCCTACAACCTTACCCAAGAGAAGGGAGACCTATCTTTGAACTCTACCAGATCATAGTAGAGCTTAAGACTTTCTACTATGCATTAACACATATGAAGATGGGTTGATGCCTTTATCATGAAACCACTTACCATGAGCTCTTGAGAAGAGAGAAAGCCCATCCCCCACATTTTGAGTACAATGATTATCATTTCCTATGACCAAAATCTTTGCAGATTAAGGCCTTGTGCTTCTTTCTCTTGTTTTCATATCTTCTTTTTGAAGTATAAGGCTCTTGACACAAAAGATTAACCTTGAGGCCACTCCTCCAAAGGATATCTACAAGATATTTTGCTTTATGAGAAGCTTTCATATCAAATGAATCACGAACCCTATATGGAATTGTGGCCCTAATGATCAAAATTCCCTTATTGAGGTTATCTTATTTGTTCTAGAATTAATGTCCTTTACCTATTGTGTTCCCTCTAGATTGTATTTCTTGCTATTTTAATAATCTTTCACTGTTTTTTCCTCATTAGAAGTCGAAATTTTGTTCATTCCCCTTCGTAGTCAAATTGATTGACCTCCTTTTGCAAATTAAAGAGTATATTTTTACCCAAGCGAGAAGGAATCCTACCAATTACATATTTGGGGCATCTTCTCCTTCTACGTCACACCTCTATGAATACTTCAACATTAGGGTTAGAAAATTGTGCTTCTTGGACTTTGTATGAACCCTATGAAAGATCTTTGGGCTCTGGCACATAGGTTCCACTTTTTTGGGCCACTATATTTTCTTTGTTGATATATGGTTTTTCGAGCAATAGTGAAAGCAAGCATTCAGAAAGTTTTTATGGGAAACCTCCTTGTCTAGGAGTTCCATTTCACTAATATATGTTCAAACTTTAGAGGGAAGATCCTTGTTTAGGTCCACTTAAACACAAATCCATGGGTGCCATCTCATATTGAATGAGTTCATTGCATCTTCTTAGATGAGTCCCTAGAAATCTTCCATTGAGGCCATAGATTGACCAATGGCATTGCAATTTCCCTAATGAAACCATAAAGGAAGTACGGAAGGTTATGAATCTCAACTCAAAGTGGATAGCACAAAGGCTTCGACCTATATAACATGAAATCTAGGAACCACTTGAATACACAACAAGAAGGATGTTATTTTGAGGTGTTCTTTTCTAGTAAAAACATGTTAAATTCAATTAAAGGGGAAGATATAAAAAACATTCGAGAGAATTACAAATAAGGGTGATCAATTTTTTATCAACTTTGTAATGAAACCACTTGCTCTTTAGATTGTTGTTACCTAAAGTTATCATCTTTGGTGTTGGAAGGGGAAAGAGATTTTACAATTCCTAGGTAGTCAATGGACTTCTGTAGATACCATCCTCTTGGGCATCCTTTCAAAGATGGTAACATATGTTTCTTTTCAAATTTTCTAGAGAGCTTCACTTTTAATAGCATTCCAAAGAGCCATAGAGTAGTCAATAGCTTCTCCAAGAAATGTTTCTCCCAACTAATTTTTAAGTAAGCCAAACCCACTTACTAACACATTACCAAATTAGGGCACCCTTAGGACAATAAAAAATAGGTGACCAATGTCTTCTTTGCCACTTTGACATCTTCTGCACAATGAAGTGGCACTACATGTTTTACCAGGTTTGACATCCAATGTAATCAAACTACGAATAATATGCCACATAACGACAACTTTGTTATATTCTATAGGTCGATACCAAAAAAGAAAATACTTTGAGGTAGTATATCAAGTCCTTCTTAGAGTCTTTGTCTAGGACCATAAAGATGGGACTCTATATGGAATTTTCTTTTACATGTTATGATCCTTTAACAATGTTTGAGATAATAATTAACATCACCTACCAAGTCAAACCTCTAGAAGGTAGGTACATCCATCTAGTTTTTCATGTGAATTCACTAATGGTTGATCGAAATTGAGAAGATTACTTAGAATTCTAAGGTTATTGAGCCTATTTCTATTTAATATAGCCCACATTATCTAGAGATGAAATCGTGAAATCAAGAGAAATAAACAAGAATTCACTTATATGAGGATTAATTTGTAAAGTGGAAAGTGAGTATTGGAGAGGTCAACCCACCTTTATTTAGACTTTATATTTTTATATCCCAATCCACACATGCCAACTACATGAATGTAATGATGCCTAGTCCATGTCCCCATCATGCAATCGTATTCTCTATCCTTCTTCCCTCATCTCATGAAGTTATTCAATGTGAAGGTGTTAGATGCTAATCATTCTAGCCAAATAAGGAGTCTAGTTTGTTAATCTTCACATCAGGAGGGGCTACTTAACTCCTTGACCAAAAATATCGTCAAAAGTTTCTCATATATCTAAGGATAAGACTTTTATGATCCACTTGATGTTTGTATATGCTTCGATGATTAATGAGTTAGATCAAAAATTGGAAGTCATACAAGGTAGGATTTGAGGATTTAAGAGTCATCTACCCTTACCCCTATGTTCATATCTTTTATAGAGTGTTGCCTCAAGAAGATTATTATGTGAGTTTTGAGGCTCCCACACAAGTGTGTACATCTCTTTTCTCCTCTCTCTCTCTCTAATCATGTCAAGGCCTATTCATGAAAATTGGGACATTCATGATTTTAGGACGATTCTATATTTCCCAACTCTATGTTTTTTGAATGATTCATGTTATTAAATATGTTTAAAAATGAGTAGAGATTGGTATTCAAGCTTCTCCAAATTTACAAGAGGTAGTTCCCTCTCTTGTTGATAACAAAATCTTCAAATCTTAGGTCGGGCCTAATATTGCAAATTGGAAGGAACTTGGGCTGAAATTCATCTTAATTTACAACTCTAAGGTTTGAACTGAATGAGCCTCTTCCTAAGTGGATAAAAATATTCATATTGTCAACATACATATTACGATTTATAATTGTTTAAGGGGTCAATATCAGAGTTTCAACCTCATGTAGTCTCATTGCTCTAGTCCTTAATATTAAAAAAAATAAACTTTTGATTATCTTAGTTTTATAAACATATTGAAAATTAGATTTAAAGATAAAATAAATGAAATCTTTTACAAAGAGCAAGTTACTTTAAAAATTATATTAAAGATATATATATATATATATCTTTAAAGAGCAAGTTACAAAGATATATATATATATATATATCTGTGAGTGTGTATGTGTGTGTGTGTAGATTCAATCATTTGAATCAATATCTTCAAAATATAAAAACATAATGACTTAAAGAAAACTCAAAATCTATGAATAACATATAATATTATTAAATGATGAGAAAATATAATTGAATCTGTAACTATCCATTTAAAGCAAATTATCTCAAAAACATATGGTGTTTAGAAACACCTAATTAAATTTAATGTATGGTTAACTATCCATGTAATTGAATGATCTCAAATTTGTATGGTGTTTAGAAACACCGGAATAAATTTAATACATGATACAATCCATGTGACTAAATGTAGTCAATACTATCCCTTTGTAGTCAACAATGTTGGTGCTAATGGAGAGCCATCTAGTCGACATTATTTCTTTCACAAAAAGTTAGCAAAGCCATCTAGTTGACATTAATTCATGCAACATAAAAAGTTAGCAAAGCAAAAGAAAATACAAGCTTGGGAGGATTTACCCCCTTCCAACATTCCATATATTGCACACAAGAGAAGTATCAATATCTAAGAAATTGAGATGAGATAAGGGTGTTGCAAACAATCAAAACTTCATGATGAAGTATTATAATAATAACTTAGAAACTATTTTCAAATTATAACATAGTTATGCAAAATAGTATCATATATTAAAAACAATAATGATGTTTAAATATGATCAATACCATACTGAATTACAAATTGCAATCATCTTCATTTGAGAAGTAGCTCAAATGTTTGAATACTTCATTTCCTTTCCCATGGCTTTGTTATACCTTCGATATCACGACTGTTGGAATTTTGGTTTTATTTGGTTTGCATCCACCTTTTGGTGTCCAAGCCAAAAGAATGGAAGAAGTTTTCTCCCAATGTTGAGGATCATCAATTTTTTCTCTCCAATATTTTTTCCAACAATCCCTATATAGTTCTTCATCACTGATGTTTTTCCTTTGTGAAATAAGTATCCAATATTGTATCTACACCTTAAGATATGTTTCTGATTCTCTAGTTTGAATAATGTCAATTTTTGCCATGCCAAACCACACATAATACATTACATCACAATGTGGTTCTATGAGAACTAAGTCTCCTTTTCTCACATCAAGGCATGGATCAAATTCTTTTGCTAGTTTGTTATGCAATGGACCACAAAAGTGTACATCATTTTCATCTCTGTCTTCATTATCAAATGTATTATCTTGCACAAGATTTGAATATTCCAAATGCTTTGCATCCATGTTTTGGCCAAAAATCATGATAAAAATGTATCCTTCCATATTATTTGAGATTTCAAAGCCTCCATAAGGTTTTTCCAATAATTAAGTACCGGATTAATCCACTTGCCATAATCTAAGTTATCCCCTTCCCTTCCATGTGCATTTTCCACCAATTGACATATCTAAGGAGTCCTTCCATGGCCCCTTCATTATCCTTCACATACTCACTAGGTGGCAATAATTTTGGAACTCCTTCAAGAAGCTTCGATATGCCATCTTCATTTTTCTTCCACAACTCTATACCATTTGTGGGTAACCAATCAATATTTTTTGGATGCAATTTATATTGCATCAAGGGTATCCCTTACTCATGTAGAATCTGAACTGCAATGGTTTTGAATGCACAATAAGATTATTTGCTCAATCATTTAAGTACCCTTTGATTAAAGTTTTGAAATCCGGTACTCTTTGTATAAGAAAAGGTGTCGGATGCATGTTGCAACATTCATTGAAAGTTCTCATAAGATGTGGAAAACTCAAAATGGATTGTTTTCTGAGCTTTTCTGAAAAGTAACTAAATAAAGCATCAATATCCTCATGTGTATGTCCAACCATAAGGAATCCAAGTTGCACCATATCAAATATCCCATTAGAAACTAACAAAGACAAGTATGCAAAGACATAGTGATTCTTATTTTCTAAACGACAATTATCAAGTTGCAAAAATAATGTTCTAGGTGATTCCTTGAATCAATTACTTTGATTTTCACATGTGATATTACATTGTGTTGCTTTGTCGCATACAATTTCCTCCTTTAACACATCCATATGATGATAAAGTGCATCAGGCCAGAACACAGAATCAAATAGACTCTTTGTGTAATTCACACCAGAACTCTTCAATCTCTATACAATTGACTATCTTTTTTTTCTAAGTTTCATAAACTCATTGAAATAGATGCAATTGTGAAATTTGGATCACCGGGCTGTAATCCTAAAGCAAAATGACCATAAGCACATTGTCCATGTCCATGAGTAAGCATATCTATCAAAGATATTAGTAATCTCTCGATGCCATTAATAGATTTTGGAATTGGTTTAACCTATGGCATAGTTGTTTTACTTTGATCCATTTTATCATGAATAACGCATAAATATTTATCTGGAAATAATTCTGAGGAAACTCTCCAAGCATAGTATAGATTTCTACAAATCATTTGACATAGCATATGAGATCTTCTTTGTGCTAAATATCTTGCACGTTCTTCATGGTTGTTTTTGGTAGGTAATTGACTTTGATAAAGAAATTGTTCTAAATTCTGTATTCCACATTCTCGACAATGTTGGTTGAGATAATTTATTATATCCCAAACTCTCGAATTTCATATTCACCTCTCAAAGAATATCCACTTATTTGTAATGTGATGGAAGCACTCTTTGTGTTTCAGGAGAATCATCCATGCATGTTCTCAACTTGTGTCGCATTTGATGTGCATTATTATCAATGAAATCATGTATCAAAGCTTTTGCTACTTCTACATGTTTGATACGTTTTCTAAGTATTTCATTATTCCCATGAATGGATACCTTTTGACCAAGTAAAAAATTTTCTCGTAGCCTATAAAATGAGCTCTTTCCAATACCATGAATTAAATACCATGCCTTGGTACATACTCCTTTTGCATCAAACATGAAATTAAAACTTGAGCAATGACTTGAGTTCACATTGTTACCTTTGTAGACCATATTCATGCAATCCAATACATATTTGCATCTATCTAAAAAGCATTGTCCAAAAAATTTTAACCTTGCATCCATTATTTTAGCCCTACTAGCTACTAGACAACATCTCTATTCACAACAATCATGCATTGAAACCATCTGAATTCTTTCAAATGAGCATCTCTTATCAGGAGTCAATGTAGTACTTTTTCTATTATGCACTCTCACTTTGTGGATGTAACTTCTGTTTTTCTTGTTCACTTCAAAATATCTACAGTTACTATTTTCCATATGAAAATCCTCTTGTTGATATGATTCCATTTGAAGAGGAGAAACAACTTGTATATCATCAAAACAATGTTGACTATCAATAGCATGAGAATATTATTCTCTCTATCTTCAACATCTACATCCTCAATACCATTGCAATTATCATCATCAATGCAATAGGATGAAGTATAGAAAAAATTTGGATTCCCACCAACTTCAAGGTCTACATCCTCAATACCATGCAATGATCATCATCAATGCCATACAATGAGTTAAAGCCTAATGTTTCTATCATAGGCTCACCATGTTCTATAAGGATTTGGAGTATAGGCCAACTTACCAATTTCAAAGTTGAAAAATTTTTAGAATCCAACGTTGATGGATCCATATTTTCATCCATGATAACACCTACACAACTTTCTCCCAACTCTTTGCAATTTATAGCATCCCATGGGCTTACCAATAAAATAATAGCAGTTGCATATCTTTCACGCTTTCCATGATCCAAAAAGATGGCTCTCTTCCCTTTCCACTTTTCTCTTTCTTCAAGTTGACCACAAACACTTTTCTTTGTCCCCATCTTGATTTTTCCTATAAAAAGAACAAATGAGAAATTAACAATGCTATTCAATTAATCATTCTTTCAATTATTGTAAAAATAATCAAATGAATTAAATCTAGAACACAAACATCATTTCCACAAAAAAGAATATCCATATTTGCATGTACAGACATCCACTAGTTCTAGATGATTAAAAAAACTCTTAGAAATCTAAAAACCTTTCAAAAGTTCTTGCAAGAGTTAAGATTTTAGTTGAAAATACTATTTTTTCACTAGAAAAACTAAGAGGCTTGAACTTTATTTCGAGCCTGATATCATGTAACTCAACAAACTAAGACTTGATATGATTCAAAGGCTCCAACTTAAGTTCGAGCCTCATATTATGTGACATAACACAGTCGAATTTCATGGGCTTGAACTTAAGTTCGAGCCGGATATCTCTTGCAAGAGTTAAGAGGCTCGAACTTAAGATTGACTATCTTTTGTTCATCTTTCAGATGCTCAAACTTTTATTCATCTGTTGATAATCTTGATATGATTCAAAGTCTCGAACTTAAGTTTGAGCCTCTTAGCTCTTTTGGATGCATGAGTTAAGACGCTTGAACTTAAGTTCGAGCATCTTTTGGAAAAGCTAAAAATGTTTGAGCTTCATATCTCATGTGCCCCAACAGACTAAACTTGATATGATTCAGAGGCTTAGCTCTTGTAGATGCAAAAAGATTTGAGTTAAAAATAATAGTGTTTTTGTTGGAGAACCTGAGAGGCTCGAACTTAAGTTCAATCCTCATATCATGTGACCCAACAATCCCAAACTTGATATGATTTAGAGGCTCAAACTTGAGTTCAAGCCTCTTAGTTCTTTTGGATACAAGAGAGTGTTGAACTTAACAAGCTTGAACTTCAGTTTTAGCCTCTCTCACTCTAAGTTGAATAAATACTGGAACTTAAGTTCAAGCCTCTCTAAATCCGAATTGAATAGAGGCTCATACTTAAATTTGAGCCTTTCAAATTGCACATTGAATAGAAGTTCAAACTTAAGTTTGAGTCTCTCTGACTCCAAGTTCAATAGAGTTTGAATCTTAAACTCCAACTTGAATCGACATCCATACTTTAACTTCACTTACTTGAAGTTGAATAGAGGTTCCACTATAAATTTGAACTTATCTTAAAGTTGAATAGAGGCTCAAACTTAAGTGTGACTCCAAATGGAATAAAAGCTCAAACTCCAAGTTAAATTGAGGCTCAATGGCTGAAAGCATAGATAGTATACATACATAAATGCTGCTATGTATATCTTTGTATGTGTGTATATTTGTGTGTACAATATAACAAAAGTTATAGCTTCACTCACTTCAAGTTGAATAGAGGTTGCAATTTAAATTTAAACTTATGTTGCTCAAAG
>CM035407.1:214114087-214119087 GCA_020310875.1 Ceratopteris richardii | reverse complement strand
TCTAAACTCTATTTCTGATTTCCTTCTACCACATATAAGGAATTGCAAAACTTCCCAAGAGACTTGGGAAACCTTGTCAACATATTTTTCATCAAGCACAAGAGCCAGAAAGAATCAGCTATGGATTGAGTTTACAACTCTTAGGAAGCAATCAAAACAATGTGTCTCAGATTTTGTCACCAAAGTCAAAGACATTGCAGATCAACTTGCAAGTGTTGGAGAGGAGATTGAGGAAGAGCAAATAGTCAGACAAGTGATCAATGGACTAAAGGCAGATGACAAGTGGGAGAGCTTTACCACAGCAATGGACTTATACATGGACATCCAAACACCTGATCTAACAACTCTGATTGGACAACTCTTTACACATGAAGCAAAGATCACAAAGAATGGAGAGCAATCAAAAGGTAACAATCCCTTTGCCCTATATACTGATAAGAAGACTAAAGACAAGGGTAAAAACAAAAAGGTTGATGAAGAAGGCTCTACCTCCCAAGCAAACTATGCAGGGAGAGGTAGATCTTCTAGAGGTAGGGGCAGAGGAGGTAAGTCAGGTAGGGGGAGACCCTACAACCAATCTCCATGCAATATCTGTGGCTTGTCTAACCATACTACAGATGAATGTTACAAAAACTACAAGAACCAAAGAGGAAGAGGTCACCAAAGAGGAGGATACTCTCAAGGCAGAGGCAGATTCAATCAATCTCAAGGCTACCATGGCTACAACAATAATTATAACAACAACTACAATCACAATGGCAACTATCAAGGTGGATACAGAAATAGGAAGGATTACAACAATTATGCAGAGGAGCAAGATGATTCCTTGTTGATCATGAACATGACATCTAAGTCAGGTATCAATGATGATCATTTGTTCTATATTGATTCAGGTTGCTCTAACCATGTAGCTGGAAATGTTGCCTTACTCTCTGATTTGGAAGAACCCAAAGGCAAGCATCAAGTGCAGACAGGTGATGACACTAAACATTCAGTTGTTAAAGTAGGCAATGTCAAAACTAGTGATGGTAATCAGAATTTATTGAGCAGAGTGTTGTATGTTCCAACAATCACCAAGAATCTGATGAGTGTAGGTCAGATTGTGGAAAAAGGTCTACAGGTCAGGTTCACTCAACATGGTGCATATGTGGAGGATCCAAGACATGGATTCAGAAGGATAGCCAAGGGAGAAAAATCAGGTAGATTGTTTACCTTTGAACTTGAAGACACTAAGAGTATTGCTTTGTACAACTATAAAGATCAAACCTTATCAGAATTGGAGATTTGGCACAAAAGATTAGGTCACATTGGAGAGAGGACTTTAAAGCAAATGAGTAGGGATCAATGTGTGCTTGGGATACCTAATGTATCCAAGCAACACATGATATACAAGTGTGGGGCTTGTCAATTTGGTAAGTCACACAGATTGCCCTATACCAAGAAAGGTTTTATGCATGAAGATTATCTAGAATTGGTGCATACAGATGTTTGGGGACCTAGCAAAGAGCCATCCATATCTGGATCAAGGTACTATGTGTCCTTCATTGATGACTATAGCAGGTGGACTGTCTTATACTACATGAAACATAAAGATGAAGTATTTAATTGTTTCAAAAAATATCTTGCACTAGTTGAAAATCAAACAGGTAGACATTTGAAGAAACTAAGGTCAGATGGTGGTGGAGAATACTTCTCCAATGACTTTGAAGATTTCTTGCAGGAAAGAGGCATCAAGAGGGAGATTACTACAAGGTACTCACCTGAACAAAATGGGGTAGCTGAAAGGAGGAATAGACTCATTGTAGAGACAGCTAGGTCTATGCTAAATGAAAAGAAATTGCCAAATTATCTTTGGGCAGAGAGTGTATCTACTGCCACATATTTAATTAACAGGTTGCCATCAAAGACACTTGATGGAATGACACCCTATGAGGCTTGGCATGGTAAGAGACCATCTTTGGATCATTGCAAAATCTTTGGATGTGTAGCATATGTGCATATTCCCTCACAGGTAAGGGGAAAGCTAGACCCTAAAGCTGAAAAGTGTATCTTCATTGGTTATGATTTGAATCAGAAGGGATACAGATTCTACAACCCCTCAAACAAAGGCTTCAAGGTAAGCAGAGATGTCATCTTTGATGAGAATGATTCATGGTATGAAAATGAATGCAGGAAGGTTAGTCTACCTTATGACATGGAAGAAGATTTTCCAAAACTTATCAGGCAAGAACCAATTCAGAAAGAAGATACAAGCTCAGAGGATGAAGACACCATCAACATTGAAGAGTTCAAGGCTTGGAAATCCAAAGGGAAGATGAAGATGAAGCAACTAGAGGATAATCCAGAATCCTCAACTCAAGCTATGAGGAGATCTCAGAGAGAAAAGAAAAAGCCTATTAGGTATGGGTATGATACTTCACTTGTAACCAAGCACTCTGTATATCTTGCAAAGGATCTCTTGAGTGAAGAACCAGGTACATTTGAAGAAGCAATTACTAAACCAGAATGGAAGGAAGCAATGGATGAAGAAATGGAGGCTCTCAAGGAGAGTGATACTTGGGACTTGGTACCCAAGAAGGACTCCATGAAGGTGATAGGATCCAGATGGATCTACAAACTCAAGAGGAACTCAGATGGTACAATAAACAGGTATAAAGCTAGGTTGGTAGCCAAGGGTTTTGCACAAACCCAAGGCATTGATTATGAGGAGACATTTTCTCCTGTGGCCAAGATGCCAACTATCAGAGTTATGGTGAGTGTAGCAGCATCCAAGAATTGGAACATGTACCAATTGGATGTGAAGAATGCATTCTTGAATCGATGGATATCTGAAGAAGTCTACATGTCACAACCACCTGGCTATGAAGATCCCAATAAGGTAAATCATGTTTGTAAATTGAAGAAGGCTCTGTATGGATTGAAGCAGGCACCTAGAGCATGGAATTACAGGTTGACAACATACCTCCTAGACCAAGGATTCATAATGAGTAAAGCAGATACTTCATTGTTTATCAAAAGGAACAATTCAGAGGTAATATATTTGTGTGTCTATGTTGATGACATCATTATTACAGAAAATGATGTTCAGGGAATAAGACACATCAAAGGACAGATGATGAAGGAATTCAAGATCAATGATCTTGGATTATTAAAGTACTTCATAGGACTTGAATTGGTGTATACAAATTCAGGTATCTTTATTACTCAGAAGAAGTACATTCTAGACATGGTCAAGAAGTTTAATTTGCAGGAAGCTAAAGTCTCAAGCACTCCTATGGAGGTCAACCACAAACTCAGTGCTCATGATGGGGAAGAACTCCAAGATATTACAGGTTACCAAAGTTTGGTAGGTAGTCTTAATTATGCTACCTTAACCAGGATTGATATATCATATGGTGTTAGTGTACTTAGCCAATTTATGCACAAACCAAGAGTACCTCATTTGGAGGCAGCCAAGAAGATAGTAAAATATCTAAAGGGAACACAAAATCATGGTTTGTACTTTCCATATTCATCAGACATTGATATTAAGGTATACTCAGATGCAGATTGGGCAGGTTGCAAGGATGACAAGAGAAGTACATCTGGTTATATATGTTTTGCAGGTGATAAACCAATTTCTTGGTCATCCAAGAAACAACCTACAGTAGCTTTATCATTTACTGAGGCAGAGTATAGAGGGCTAGCCAATGCCACTCAAGAAGCTATCTGGTTGAAGCTTCTTTATACAGAATTAGGTCTATACACAAGGCCACCAATCATATTTGGTGATAACACAAGTTCTCTTCACCTTGCAGCTAATCCAATTTATCATGCAAGGACAAAACACATAGAGGTTCATTACCACTATGTGAGGGAGAAGTTACTTAGCAAAGAAATTCAATTGTCATATGTGTCTACTAATATACAATGTGCAGATTTACTTACTAAAGCTCTGGATGGAAGCAAGCTATGCAGATTTAAATCCATGATTGGATTGCAGGAAGTAATTGAAGACTAGAGATGAAGACTTGAGCCAAAGTGTTTGGCTTGAGGGGGAGCTGTTGGTGCATATCAAGCCTTCACACATTGGCTTGAACATTGGAGCTTTGGAAGACTTGGCTTGGTTATCAATATTGAAGACTTTACATAAAGCTTGGACCTTGAAGGCTTAGCTTGGAACCCTCGGAGGATATATTTACAAGAATCAAGAACCATAGGAACTTAGTCTTATTGATTCTTACTTTTTATCTCATGTAAAAGTCTATATGACTTTAACAACTCATGTAATCACATCTAACTGAGAAAGTCGTGGAAAATTTGATTGAATGAGTAGGTGAATGATTGAGAGAATATCTCATTCACTTTTAGGTACAAGATTCTAGGAGATTGACATGATTTTGAAATTCAAAATCTCACTCAATCTCTATATAATTTACAAGTCAAAAGTCGCGGGCATTCTTCACTCCTCCTGAGGCAATTCTGAGTCAATTTTTGAATGTGTATGAGCTACACCATAGCCTACACCTCTGAGTACCATTGAGCATCACATTACATGCCAATGGGAATGTACAATCATTAGATTTAATCAATATACTTACATTCATAATCTCTGTTTTCTCTGAGTGACTTCCTTCAACTCTGTCAACTTCAACAGGGCATATCTCCAGATCTACTGAACCAAATTGGATGATTCAAAGTGCATTGGATTCAGCTCAAAGTCTACTATACACCTACAAAATGTCAAGGCCATTGGATCTACCATCACAGAGAAATCTCAGTCGGGGTGCTCACTGGTCTGTGACTGTAAGTCTCCTAAAAAGTCGGGGGTACACCTTATTTTGCTAAAGTGATTTCTCTGAGTGTGGTTTATCATTTTCTTTCATTCCACTTGGAAATGGAAGCTTACTAAGCTAATAGAATATCTCTAGAAGGAATTTTGCTAATTGTAACTACACTGGTCACACTGAGCATAACACTGAGCAGGTATCAAGACCAAAATAGAAAGATTTCAAGTCTTG
>CM035407.1:214101587-214109087 GCA_020310875.1 Ceratopteris richardii | reverse complement strand
ACTTATGAAAATCGCGATTTTGGAGACTCAGACAATCGTGATATTGTGAGACAATCACGATGCTGAGTCCAACTTCAAAATCATGTTTTGGAGACCTCGTGAAAATCGTGAAAATCACGATTTTCGTAGCTATGAAAATCATTTTCTAAAAATCGTGAAATTCGCGATTCTGGATGAAAGTCATCTTTTTAGAAAATTGTGAAATTCCCAATTTTGATTGAAAATCGTGTTCGAAAAATCGCGATTTTGTACCGTACTGAGAATCGTGTTTTTTGAAAATCTGAAAATCACGATTTTGGATGAAAGTCATGTTTTTGAAACTCGCGATTTTGGAGCCAACAGAGAATCGTGTTTTTGGCTAAAAATCGTGATTTGTGAAAATTGAGATTTTGCACCAACTGAAAATCATGTATTTTCCAAAATCGTGTTTTTGGTTGAAAATCATGACTTGTGAAAATCCCGTTTGGAGCCAACTAAAAATCGTGTCTTTTTTTTCTAAAACTCAAGTTTCCATGACATCTAGAGAATCGCGTTTTTCTGTGACTTAGGTGGGAACTGAAAATCGCATTATTTTGAAAAATTTGAATTTTATGAAAGTCGTGATTTTCAGTCAGAATCGTGTTTTTTGATGGGAAATTCAAATTTTTGAGCACCAAGCAATGGCGAGCTTCATATGTGCAGAAAATCAAGAAAAAACATAGACAGTTGCTCTTTCTTGCACTTCCTAACTCGTTCTCGCACAATAATGCATGAAAAATGGTGTTAAAATGGTGAAAATGCACTAAAAACAAGAAATTTCTATGAAGAAGAAGATGGATGAAGATGGTGGTGATGATGATGATGGTGAAGATGAAGAAGAAAAATTAGAAAATGAACAGAAATGATAGATTTTTTCCCTTCCAATGTCGCAAATCTATGACCTTACCATCATAACGCTCATCCTCAAAGTTCTCTCCTCAGCAATGACGCCAAAATTTGGTGTAGCTTAAGCGTAAGCACCACCTCCTTTACTTGTCGATGAAAAGGTGAGGACTAGTATGAAGACCATGAGCGAGTGAAGACCGGCACAAGTGTGTGAGTGAAAGCACACAAGCATGCACATGCATATACACACTTGCGCACACGGCAAGATCAAAGAGAGGAACAATGGAAAGCTTCGATTACAAAGAACTATCCCACAAAGCTTCAATCTCTAACAAGCTAAGTCCAAAAATGAGCTCTCTAGCTGCTTTTATAATTCTTTGAGTAGTTTTGGCCCTGTCTAGATCTAATGTCTGACCTAGTTAAAAATTAGGTTCCACAACTTATTTGAGGGCTCAAATGGAGTCTAAAAATTATGAAGCTTGGTAGGATGATACTTCTAACACTCCTCAAGCTTGAGGACTCCTCGTCTTGAACAAAAAGAAGTTATCAAAATATGACATGGTATTTACAATGCATTTTACTGATGAAAATTACTATATTTATAGGGATATCTTCTGAAAATTTATCATACACTTCTTCGAGCTCCCTAGATGCTCCTCCTTCTTGTATGTACACTTCTTCAATGCGCTTCTATGCTTTGTGCCTTGAGTGTCAATAGATAGATAGATAAATAGATAGATAAATAGATAGATAGATAGATAGATAGATAGATAGATAAAAAGAAAGAAAGAAAGAAAGAAAGAAAAACAGAAAGATAGATAGATAGATAGATAGATAGATTGATTGATTGATAGATAGATAGATAGATAGATAGATAGATAGATAGATAGATAGATAGATAGATCGATCGATCGATCGATCGATGGATGGATGGATGGATGGATGGATGGATGGATAGATAGATAGATAGATAGATAGATAGATAGATAGATAGATAGATAGATAGATAGATGGGTAGATAGATAGATAGATAGATAGATAGATAGATAGATAGATAGATAGATAGATAGATAGATAGATAGATAGATAGATAGATAGATAGATAGATAGATAGATAGATAGAAAGATAGTTAGATAGATAGATAGATAGATAGATACATAAATATAGATACATAGATAGATAGAAAGTTGGTGATAATATTAGCTCATTGCATCTTATAGCTAATCCAATTTATCATTCTAGGAAAAAACATATTGATGTTAGCTATCACTATGTAAGGGAGAATATTACAAGATACTAATTTTACTATAATATGATGAGCGGACTTCATGAATTCTATGATAATATGATAGATAGGTAGATAGATAGATAGATAGATAGATAGATAGATAGATAGATAGATAGATGCATAGATAGATAGATAGATAGATAGATAGATAGATAGATAGATAGATAGATAGATAGATAGATAGATAGATAGATAGATAGATAGATAGATAGATAGATAGATAGATGGATAGATAGATAGATAGATAGACAGATAGATACACAGATAGATAGATAGATAGATAGATAGATAGATAGATAGATAGATAGATAGATAGATAGATAGATAGATAGATAGATACACAGATAGATAGATAGATAGATAGATAGATAGATAGATAGATAGATAGATAGATAGATAGATAGATAGATAGATAGATAGATAGATAGATAGATAGATAGATAGATAGATAGATAGATAGATAGATAGATAGATAGATAGATAGATGATGATGAAGATGAAGAAGAAAAATCAGAAAATGAACAGAAATGATAGGTTTTTTTACCTTCCAATGTCGCAAATCTATGACCTTACCAACATAACCCTCATCCTCAAAGTTCTCTCCTCGACAATGGCGCCAAAATTTGGTGTAGCTCACTACAACATATGAGGGGCATACCGACGCTGCATATACCGACGGTCATAGTCGACGTCAATATAGGCCTTGAAAAATCTCACTAAGAGATACCGACGGTCAAGTGACCGTTGGTATGACCCTTTTAAACGGATCATCGGTGTGGCCTGCAGCCACCGGTATAAGCATCGGTATAGGTGTCGGTATAGGCATCGGTATGAGCATTGGTATAAGCGACGGTAATTTACTGGCAACTACCGACGCGTATACCGACATCCATACTGGCGCCTATACCGGCGGTGAGTTTTAAACATACCATGAACCCGAGAGCAAAACTTCACATTTTTGCGCGTGTTTGAGTACTGTCGGTCTACTGTCGAACTTGCGCGTGCGAACCTGCATTGTCTTGTGCACACACACACACGGATCTCTCTCTCTACACACACACACACTCTCTCTCGGCTTAGATCTCACATCTTGGTAAGTGCTGCGCATACTGTTAGCATTTGTGTTTCTCTATGCTTTAGGGTTTCTAATTTCTCTTTTTGTTGATTTTGCAGAAGTTCTTTGGCGTTGATTGTTTGGAATTGGACGAGAGATGACCTACATTACGCTTTGACGACAACGATTCAAAGAGGGACATACTTGTAAGTGATTCTTTTATTCGCTATTGATAGAGAGAGGAGAGAGAGAGAGAGAGAGAGAGAGAGAGAGAGAGAGAGAGAGAGAGAGAGAGAGAGAGAGAGAGAGAGAGAGAGAGAGAGAGAGAGAGAAGAGAAAGGAAGATACACATTAATTTACACATGCATACATACACACATACATGTACACACATGCATGCTTACATACACACACCTATACACACATGCATGCTTACATACACACACACATATGCATGCATACGCACACACATAAATCTACACACATGCATACATACACACACATGCATACACACATACATACACACACATATATACACATATGCATACATACACATACACACACACACATACACACATACATACACACACGCATATATACACACATGCATGCATACATACACACACACATACCGGCATGCATGCATACACACATATATACACACATGCATACATACACACACACATACCGGCATGCATGCATACACACATATATACACACATGCATACATACACACATATACACACATGCATGTATACATACACACACATGTATACACATGCATACACATACACACACATACACATACATGCATGCATACTTACACACACGTACACACACATGCACACACATGCATGCCTACATACACACACATACACATACACACACATGTATACACATGTATACATACACACACACATGTACACATGCATACATACACACACATATATACACACATGCATACATACACACATATAATCCTATTTTTATTTTGAAGTTTTTTTTTACATCAAATATATAAAAATAGGATTAGGGTTTTAGGGTTAAATATTCAAGATTAGGGTTTTAGGGTTAAATCTTCAAGATTAGGGTTTTAGGGTTTTAACATATACATAACATATATGCACACATACACATGCACATATAATACATATATACATGTATATACACATGTATACAGAAATATACATATTTTAGGTCTAGATATTTAAGATTAGGGTTTTAGGGTTTAGTATTTCAGATTTAAGTCTAAGTCTTTTTGATTAGGGTTTTAGGATTTTAATACGTAGATAACATATATACACAAACACACATATACATATAATACATACATACATGTAGATACACATGCATACATGTAGATAGTAATATATATATACATGTATATACACATGTATAAAGAAATATACATATTTTAGGTCTAGATATTTAAGATTAGGGTTTCAAGGTTTAGTATTTCAGATTTAAGTCTAATTCTTTCTGATTAGAGTTTTAGGATTTTAATACGTAGATAACATATATACACAAACACACATATACATATAATACATACATACATGTAGATACACATGCATACAAAAATATACATATTTTAGATTTAAATCTTTAAGATTAGGGTTTTAGGGTTATAACACCTACATAACATATATGCATACATACACATACACATGTAATACATATATACATGTATATACACATGTATACAGAAATATACATATTTTAGGTCTAGATATTTAAGATTAGGGTTTTAGGGTTTAGTATTTCAGATTTAAGTCTAAGTCTTTCTAATTAGGGCTTTAGGATTTTAATACGTAGATAACATATATACACAAGCACACATATACATATAATACATACATACATGTAGATACACATGCATACAAAAATATACATATTTTAGACTCAAATCTTTAAATTTAGGGTTTTAGGGTTATAACACCTACATAACATATATGCACACATACACATGCACATATAATACATATATACATGTATATACACATGTATACAAAAATACACATATTTTAGGTCTAGATATTTAAGATTAGGGTTTTAGGGTTTAGTATTTCAGATTTATGTCTAAGTCTTTATGATTAGGGTTTTAGGATTTTAATACGTAGATAACATATATACACAAACACACATATACATATAATACATACATACATGTAGATACACATGCATACAAAAATATACATATTTTAGATTTAAATCTTTAAGATTAGGGTTTTAGGGTTATAACACCTACATAAGATATATGCACACATACACATGCACATGTAATACATATATACATGTATATACACATGTATACAGAAATATACATATTTTAGGTCTACATATTTAAGATTAGGGTTTTAGGGTTTAGTATTTTAGATTTAAGTCTAAGTCTTTCAGATTAGGGTTTTAGGATTTTAATACGTAGATAACATATATACACAAACACACATATACATATAATACATACATACATGTAGATACACATGCATACAAAAATATACATATTTTAGATTTAAATATTTAAGATTAGGGTTTTAGGGTTATAACACCTACATAAGATATATGCACACATACACATGCACATGTAATACATATATACATGTATATACACATGTGTACAGAAATATACATATTTTAGGTCTACATATTTAAGATTAGGGTTTTAGGGTTTAGTATTTCAGATTTAAGTCTAAGTCTTTCTGATTAGGGTTTTAGGATTTTAATACGTAGATAACATATATACACAAACACACATATACATATAATACATACATACATGTAGATACACATGCATACAAAAATATACATATTTTAGATTTAAATCTTTAAGATTAGGGTTTTAGGGTTATAACACCTACATAAGATATATGCACACATACACATGCACATGTAATACATATATACATGTATATACACGTGTACAGAAATATACATATTTTAGGTCTACATATTTAAGATTAGGGTTTTAGGGTTTAGTATTTCAGATTACGTAAGGAAAAAAATCTGAATATATAAATAAATATATATAAAATAAGATAATTATATACATAAATAAATATAAAAAGAACTAGTGTTTTAAATAGTTTAATTAAATATATAAAATTAAATATATAAAAATAGGATTACGTAAGGAAAAAAATATGAATATATAAATAAATATATATATAAAATAAGATAATTATATACATAAATAAATATAAAAAGAACTAGTGTTTTAAATTATTTAATTAAATATATATAATTAAATATAATTAAGTAAAGAAAAAATCTAAATATATAAATAAATATATATATAAGGTAGGATAATTATATAGATTATAAAATATGATAAGAACTAATATTTTAAATAAATAAATGAAATATATATGATTAAATAGATAAAAATAGGTTTAAATTTAATAATTTTAAATAGAGTGAATATATATACAATACACAAACACACATACTTATATACCTATCTATATTCACATATATATACATATACACATATATATACACATGCATACATATATATACATGTTTTAGTTCTAGGTCATTTGGAGTAGGGTTTTAGGGTTTTAACACGTACATAACATATATACACACATACACATACACATATAATACATATATACATGTATATACACATGTGTATAGAAATATACATAATTTAGGTCTAGATCTTTAAAATTAGGGGTTTAGGGTTTAGGCATACATGTCGAGAGTTTCATGGACACAACAGAAATTCCACGATCAGAAGTTGATTAAGAATATGAAAACATGCAAAGATTAGGTCGTTTACCACTTTACAATGGAGCAAAGATATCTGTACTATGTGCTTCACTCACGATGCTCAATCTGCAATCCATTTATGGATGGTCAAATAGTAGTGTCACTAAATTGTTCAGGTAAGTGGAGAACAAATTGGCTTTCATTGTTGTATCACAATAACTTCATTTACTAATATCATTTTAATTGCTTATTGCATGCTTCTTAAAGATCAAATTTTTCCAGAGGGCAATGACATGCCTCCAACACGTGGAGATGCGAAAAAACTTTTACAGTCCATTGGAATGGATTATACTAAAATTCATGCTTGTATGAATGATTGCATTCTCTTTCAGAATGAGTATGAGCATCTCCACGTATGTCCAAAGTGTGGAGCAAATAGATTTAGAGAAGACGTTATAGGCGAAGCAATCCCCGCAAAGGTTCTTCTACTCCTAGGACGAGTACCTCAGATGTAGGTACGCCATGCAGTACACCACGCAGTACACCACGTACACCTTGGGGTGCTCATGAGCATGATGACTC
>CM035407.1:214079087-214084087 GCA_020310875.1 Ceratopteris richardii | reverse complement strand
TATGAAAAGTAATGAAGAAGAAAATGTTGTAGAATTCTGCGCGTCGATCTTCTTTCCCATTCTCCTTCTGTGCTTAATCTTTTGAAGAATCCTTTTGCATGTATCTAAGTCCATAGCTAATCTATCTATGGCTAGAATTTGAGAGATTAATTTCAATCAGGCTGTGAGAATTTTGTTTAGGAACATTCATATGTGAAGATGTTCTGAGAGTCGAAAAATCTGGCGCACATTTCATCTTCAAAGAAATGGTCAGTGCTCAGTCCACCGTGTAAAGTTTTACACAAGTGAGGGCTCAAAATCTAAGTTGGAAGATAAGCTATCTATGGCTAGAAGATCTTGATCAAACGGGTTCAGAGTTGGGAGAACCAGTGCTAAGAAGTTGCAGGTGTCAAAGTCGCCATTGCAGAGAAGCACTTTCAGACATAGGTAAACTGTTTCACACATTTCTCAGTGTGTACTTAATCTTTTTGAGAGATTTAACTTGGCAAAGTTGCGCAACCTTAAGGCGAAGTGTTGTGCAAAGTTTTATCAAAAACTTTACAGGATTGATTAGTCAATGAGTGACTAATCTGCAGCAGACTTTTTTGAAGAAACTGAATTTTTCAGAATAATCAATTTCCTGATAATTTGGTGAAGATTCTCTAAATTAGGTGGAGTCTAAAGTTGATCTTGATATAGAGGTGATCTAAATTCAAGGTCAATTTGTTCTTTTGGAGATTAACACTCTCCATCAGTGGTATCAGAGCAGGTTGTGTCAAAATTGAGAAGAAGAAGACTCCGACTATTGCAGAAGTACAAATCTTTACATTTTGAAGGTGCAGAAGGGTAAAGGTTGAAGAAAGATTGAAGGAAGACATACAAAGAGCATCAAAAGGATCAGAAGGAGCAACATTCGAAGTAAAGGTACATTTATTATCTGTAAAGGTTAAAGATTTGAAGCTACAGGTGAAGTAAAGATGGGATATAGTCTCCAAATTGAAAAGTTGGATAGAGAGAACTATCCTGCATGGTCTATGAGGATGGAAGCTCACCTTATGAGCAAAGATCTGATAGGATACATCACAGGAGATGAAGAAAAGCCAGAATTCAGAGATCCTAGTGTTCCAACTAGGGAGGAGCTTGCAGATTTGAAGAATTGGATGAAGAAGGATGCTCAAGCAAGAAGCATCATCTACATGGCAGTCAATGACTATTTGCTTCCTCACATTAGAGGACTTGAGAGTGCTTGTGACATTTGGAATGCTTTGGAAGAGCATTTCCAAAATACAACCAAATCAAGGAAGGCTTCACTATGGGCAGAATTTACTACCTTCAAGAAGAAGGCCTCACAATCAATCTCTGATTATGTGACAAAGATGAAGGACATTGTAGATTCTTTAGGTGCAGTTGATGAAGATATTGAAGAAGACAAATTGGTAAGACAAATACTTACAGGGCTAAGAGGAGATGAGAAGTGGAAGCCTTTCATTTTATCTACAGAACTTTCATTAGATCACTTTACTCCTGATTTGAATCAATTGTTAGGTCATATGCTAACTTTTGAGAATGATGTCAAAGGAGATGTTGATAAGAGTGCAGGTCATGCAATGTACTCTAAAGACAAGAAGAAAGCTAACAAAGGGAAGCAACAATCAAGTGAAGAAGAAGGTACATCAAACCAAGCAAACTTCATAAGAGGAAGAGGAAATGGCAAAAGTAGAGGAAGAGGCAGAAACAACAAAGATAATGCAAGAGCTTGTTGGATATGTGGTAAGACCAATCATCTATCTCATGATTGTTGGCACAATAATCAAAACAATGGTAATTATCAGAACTTTAATCAAAGAGCAAGAGGTGGTAGATTTCAGAGAGGAAATTTCAGAGGTAGAGGTGGTAGGAATTCTTTTGGAAGAGGTGGTGGAAGAAACTTCCAAAATCAATCCTATAATAACACTTACTACAACTATGCATCAGATCAAAAGGAGGATTCGACTCTCATTATGAATACATGTGAAACCTCACATGAGGACATGAGAGTGTTCTATATTGATTCAGGATGTAGTAATCATTTAAGTGGAAATATTGCTTTGATGACTGACCTAGATCATAATGCAATTAATCATACAGTTCAGACAGGTGATAATACAAAGCATAAGGTAAAGTCAATTGGTTCAGTCAAGGCTAAGGATGGGAGCACTCTTCTGAGTAAGGTACTTTATGTTCCCACAATTCCAAAGAATTTGATCAGTGTAGGTCAAATTGTGGAAAAAGGTTATGAGGTAAGGTTTACCAATGATGGAGTTTATGTTGAAGACCCTAGTCAAGGGTATAAACAAGTTATTGCAAGAAAGAAAGAAGGAAGGCTTTTCACATTGAAGGTACAAGGAAATGTTGGACATGCTATGTTCACATATGGAGAGCAGAAGGTGTCAGAATTTTATCTTTGGCACAAAAGACTTGGACACTTTAATGAAAGAGGTATCAAAGAAATGATTAACAATGATTCAGTGCTTGGAATGCCTAACATTGCAGGTCAACACATGACATACAGATGTGAGGCATGTCAATTAGGTAAGGCTCATAAGCAATCCTATTCCAAGCATGGATTTATGTATTCAGAAAGACTTGAATTGGTGCATACAGATGTGTGGGGTCCTTCAAAGGACTTTAGTATAAATGGTTCAAGATATTATGTCATATATGTTGATGATGCTACCAGGTGGATCACAATTTATGTGATTAAGGAAAAGTCAGAAGTGTTTAATACATTTAAACACTATCATGCATATGCAGAAAGGATTACAGGTCAAAAATTGAAGAGACTAAGGTCAGATGGAGGGGGAGAGTATTTTTCAAATGAGTTCAATGATTATTTGTGGAATGCAGGTATAAAGAGAGAAGTTACTTGCAGGTACTCTCCTCAACAAAATGGGGTAGCAGAAAGAAGAAATAGGACTCTTGTTGAGTTTGCAAGGTCCATGATGAAAGAGAAGAATTGCCCAAATTATTTGTGGGCTGAGGCTGTTAATACAGCTACATATTTGGTTAATAGATTGCCTTGTAAAGCTTTGCAGGGTATGACACCATATGAAGCTTGGTGGGGTAAGAAACCTACCTTGGATCATTGCAGAATATTTGGATGCTTGGCATATGCATATGTGCCATCTCAATTGAGGCATAAGTTGGAGCCTAAGGCAGAGAAGTATGTATTCATTGGTTATGATGATAAGCAAATGGGATACAGGTTGTGGAGTCCATCCACAAAGCAATTTATTGTATCCAAGGATGTTACATTTGATGAGCAAGGTACTTGGTATGCAGGTAAATATAATGTACATGCAGATGATGAAGAAGTAGTGGAACAAAGGAAAGGTAAAGCAAAGATTCAATTACTTGATGAAAGTGAGAGTAATGAAGTGCAGATTGAAGTTGAAGAGAGGCCAAGGTTTGATCCAGAATGTGATGAACCAGAGACCTCAAGAAGTGCAGAAGTTAGGAGATCATCTAGGCACAAATGGCAACCTACAAGGTATAGCTATGACACTTCATTCTTGACTACTAAAGATTATGCTTATTTGGTAAAAGCAGATGAAGACCCTTCTACATATGAAGAAGCCAAAGGGAAGAAGAATTGGGAAGATGCTATGCAAGAGGAGTATGATGCATTGATAGAGAATCAAACATGGGATTTGGTTCCTAAACCTAATAGTCAGAAGATTATTGGATGTAAGTGGGTTTACAAAACAAAGAGATTTGCAGATGGAAGTGTGTCTAGGTACAAAGCTAGACTTGTTGTGAAAGGGTATGCACAGACATATGGAGTGGACTATGATGAGACTTATAGTCCTGTGGCAAAGATGACAACCATCAGGACACTCATTGCAATTGCTGCTTGTAAAGGTTGGAAGTTGTCTCAATTAGATGTTAAAAATGCTTTCTTGAATGGTTACATTTCAGATGAAGTCTACATGGAGCAACCAGATGGGTTCAAAGATCAAGTGAGTCCAAATTATGTATGTAAGCTCAAGAGAGCTTTGTATGGGTTGAAGCAAGCCCCAAGGGCTTGGAATTATAGGCTTGTAAAATTCTTGAATGATCTTGGATTTCAAGCATCAAAGGCAGATAGTAGCTTGCTAGTCAAAGCAAGTGAAAATGGATTCATTTATGTGTGTATTTATGTTGATGACATAATACTTACAGGAACAGATGATAAGGGGATACAAATGATCAAGAAGCAGATGGAGAAAGAGTTCAAAATCAGTGATTTGGGGAACCTATCATTCTTCTTGGGAATGGAGATCTCTTATACTCAACATGGAGTATATGTGACCCAAGAAAGGTATCTTAAAAATTTGCTAACCAAATTTAAAATGGAAGATTGCAGGGTTGCACCTACACCTTTGGAAGTGAACCATAAATTGTCTAGGTTTGGAGGAGAAGAGTTCAGAGATATGAAACTCTATCAAAGTTTGGTTGGTAGCTTGATTTATGCTACATTGACAAGGCCTGACTTGTCATATGCAGTTGGTGTGCTTTCACAATTCATGTATTGTCCTAGAAAGGAACATTGGATTGCAGGACAAAGAGTACTTAGGTACATCAAGGGTACACTCAAAGAAGGGTTGTACTATGGGTTTACTTAAGATACAAGAATCAAGATATATAGTGATGCAGATTGGGCAGGTAATGTGGATGATAGAAGATCAACACATGGATACTTGTGCTATGTAGGAGACAAATTGATTTCATGGTGTTCCAAGAAGCAACATACAGTTGCTTTGTCATCTACAGAAGCAGAATATAAAGGTATGGTGGAAGCTGCAAAAGAGGTAATATGGCTAAAGACACTTTTGAAAGTTTTTGATGTGATTCAGAGTACTCCTATTATTTGTGGAGACAATATGAGTTCATTATACTTGGCAGCTAATCCTGTATTTCATGCTAGAACTAAGCATATTGAAATACAGTATCATTTTCTGAGAGAGAAGGTCATTGAGAAAGAGATTGAAGTCATACACACT